>JAPYYQ010001014.1:0-42398 GCA_030522585.1 Anagyrus pseudococci | reverse complement strand
TACATAACAATTTTAACTGTCGAAACTAATAATAATTTCTTAAAATAAATCTATCAGAGTTGTTAGTGCCCGCGAAGCGGGCCACATGTCTCTAGTATACTAAAACAAGCGATGGCTTCTTTTTTTTGTTACAGAGCAATGCCGCAGGTGTCCGGCGAGCACTCGAAAGCTGAACCTGATCAAATACTGCAAGCGAGATTACGGTGAGTCTTTGCTTTACCCTCCCTTTTTTTTCTTCTTCGAATAAGGGGCAGGGGGGAGCTGGGGGGATGAACGATCGAGCGGTGTATACGAGTAGAAAAAGGGAGCCGAGTGGATGATTGAAGAAGGTACGCCGGTTATTCGGGGGGCGAGGTATGCAAATAGAGCAGCACCGACGGATCGAGAGCCTATGTACAAAACTTCGAAAACCGAGTTGAAGAAAAAAAGGAAGAGAACTGACGTTGAGCATTTTCGGTTAATAACTTCCGAATATCGGTAAGGTCATAGCTAGCTGTCAATGAAAAAGGAATCCCTCGGGCAATCGCGTTCGATTCCTTCTCCGAATCCTTTTAGAAAAGAAAAAAAAAGAAAACCCTCGTCTGTAAAACATTCCGATCGCTGTGTAGTAAAGCACACAGTCAACATCGCGCGCGCGTACAAAAGCCGCTGGAAGAATCATAGTCGTAGCGGCTCGCCTGTGTGAGAAAGAGAGAATGAGACGATGAAAGAGGTGCCGGGCGATCGGCGAAAGATAGGCGCGCGCGGGCGCGTCGGTGGGAGATAAGGAAGGCCGGTATACAAAGGAGCCGAACGTGAAACGAAAGCCGAGCCTCGGCTTGTGGCTCGCGTCAATAATAGAAAGGCACGCCTTTGTCAAGATTTTTTTCTCCCTCCCTCCGAGTGCCAAAGGCTCTCGCGCGCTCTACCCCTCCCTTCTGACGACTGCAGCTCTCGCGGATGACCGCGCGACTTATTCTAGCTCCCATATAGCAGCCCATCCGTTTTCATTCGGCTCTCTGAGAAATCGACGTTGATCGACTTGGAATGGACACTCCCCCCCCCCCTCTACACAAAATTCTCTGCTCCTTCTTTTTTCTTCCGAGCATATAACGCTCCTAATAATATACGTATAGCAGAATCGAAGGGAGAGTGACAGATGAATTTGTTTGTCCAACAGCGCTGTTGGCACGAGTGTCGGACCGATATAAGAAGGTGAACGACAGGTCGTCGGGCGGCGGTGGCGGCGCGACGAGCCAAGCAAACTCCTGGGTCAAGTTCAGCGTGAACGTTATCACGATCTTCAAGCGGGGCCGGGACTCGAGGATCAGCAGAGGTTCGACTCCCCTCTACGTGCACGCCAACGATCTCGCCTGCAGGTGTCCCAACATCAAGCCTAATCAGTGAGTACTATCCAAGCCCGCATTGACAAATTTAAATGTAGAGGGGTATAATGTATATAACATTAAAAAAAAAAATCAATTGCAGGTCATACTTGATCCTGGGCATGGAGAGCGACAGCCCGAGCAAGGAGGGCCTCACAGTCACGGAGAGGTCGATCGTGATCGAGTGGCAGGACGAGTGGAGCCGTAGGATGCGCCGCTTCGAGCGCCGAGGGGCGAGATCCTGCCACTGAAGAGCTCGCCGAGGCTGCTTGCGCCCAGACACGCCAACGCACACATCTCCCCAGCGACACTTACATCACACACACTAACATACTCCCACACACACTAGCATATACACACACACGTAAAGCGACACGCACGTGTCGAAGGAAATACCAAACTCAAGCGTCGTATCGGCCCGGGAGCAACTCGATTATTTTCGTTTTGCAATGTCGCGAATCGAGAGCGAAAGAACCGAGAGGCTTTTTTCTTATAAATCGGCAGATTCCAATATACGTTTTTGTCAAAATAGCCTAGAAAGCAGGAAAACAAAAAGGGGCTACGCAACAAAAAGAAAAAGGAAAAGGATCGAGGATTCTTTTTCTGCGCCGCGAAGCTGAATGGGGGCAGGAGGAGGGGAAAGGAACGAGGGAGAAGATTTATGGGTCGCGCGGCAACAATGTTACGGCGCCTGATTATACACATATATTCATGCAAGAGCGTGTCCTCGCCTCCCCGTCATCCCCGGGCTTCGGCGAGAGATCTGACGACGAACCTGGAGAACGAGACGGGGGAATGAGGAGGAGGCGAGCGAGAGAGAGAGAGAGAAGGGGGAGCCCAGGCGGATGATTATTAGCGGAGTATCCATTAATAAATATTATAATACTAATGTAACGAGCGTTAAAGTATAATTTATTATTCGGAAAAACGAGCGAAAGAGAAATGAAAAACAAAGAGCAGCTTTTTTCGAAAAGAACAATTTTTTTTCTCTCCTTTTTCAGCGCGACTTTCGCGAAAATGCGAAAAGAAAATTTTTAATGATCTGTATGTATACATCGGCATTTTGCATAGTCTTTCTTTTTCCTTTCTCTCGACAGAAACAAAAAAAACAACAACACTGTTACAAGACGAGGAACGAGAGTTTCTCGACATTTTTTTTTAAACAAATAATCTCTATCTCGCAATGGCTTTATTTATTTATTGTAATAACGACGTAGACGGCCTGGTCGTCAATCAGTGCGTATGACTTTAACATGTAAACAAGATATTCGACTAATATAACAAGCGTCCGTTAATGTAGATTTTCTTGTACATTTTTTATATAAGTACATAATTAATTGTCGAATAATTATTAAGACTCACAAATAAGGAATATGAAGCATTATAATTAAGAGCACTTCGCCTGAGAAAAAAGATTTCGCTACGGAACTAGACTATATACATATCGATTTTTTAAAACGAAAAGAAAAAAACACAAGGAAAAAAGTGAAAAAAAAAATATAAATTACGAACTGCCAATGCCAAATCATCGAGTCACTGCGTATATAGACATACTTATATGCCTAAATGAGATTCTGAATTTTTACATCGAGTTTTAAGATAATTTGCGCCAAGACTTTTTGCTACTGAAAATTTTGTGCGAGCGAGATGACTTTTCCTCAGGGCGCATTTCCTTTTTATCGAAACATAATGATTGAAGAAGAGCAAACGATTATATACCTTAAATAGATCGAGGGGGAGCAGAGGCTCGAAGTGCCAATTTCCACGAAAGGCCATAATAATCCACGTACTTATAAGAGAAGTTAATCAAACCGGTAACCACAAACAGGTGTGTCTTAAAGGACCTTTTGTTAATGCATTCTGATTACCACGTAATACCAATTACGATTTTCCTTCTTTTTTTTTTAATTATTATTACTGAAATCGCTTCTAATAAACTCTTTAAGATAGATTGAATACTGCTTATGTGTTATGGTGGAAATAAAGCGACTTCGTAGGCCAAAAGAACGTTCAGTATATTAATGAACTATAAAGTCTTATATGTACAAATGTGTATTTTTTAGAAAAATAAAATCACCTTTGATTTATATACGTAATAATTTTTTAAGTTGAAGTTATAATAAATTATATTTCTTACAATAAATTACATTCTTATCTTTTTTTTTCATCAAAATTATATACGCGTAAGTATTTTTATGTTAATCACTAATTGAAATTATTTAACATTAAACTTTTAACAACTTGGCATATTATTTTGTATTTATAAATTGGAAATGTAATCTCATCAAGTATTTACTCGAAATCGAATTAGTCGAAACTTTTTTCAGTTTTATAACCATTTTGCTTGCTTAAAGTAACAAATGAACATGAAAAAGGATATTTATAAAATAAATCTTAAAAGTATTATTTAAAATTATAAATATAAGCAATAATTTAAAAGCTACATAGAAAATAAAAGTAACAAGTTTAACTCAAGTTAGAAAAGTCATTTTAAATAAAAAAAGCTTTTATTAGAATGGCTTTGCAACCCATATACAAACTTTAAACTTGAATTTTCTAAGTAGATTTTTGTTTGCTCTGTAAAATTCAAAGATGTCCTAAAATATTTCAGATTGACTAATTCCATATAAATAATATAACTTTTATTATAATGTTAATTAATGAATTCGCCTGCATTAGAAACAAAACTTATAAAACGTCTATCTACCAAAATTGCTTGAAGCATTTAAATTGTTTATAAAAAATTGACGCGGTATAACATTTTTAATTTTATAATTAAATTTTTAAGAGCATTGCATTTTTCGAGAAGTGGAGAGAGTAAATCGCTTTGAATTAGTCGCAAAAAACAAAGTTAATCTAAAAACCCCCTAAGCATGCGTTACGATTAATAAACACATTAACAACTACCTGATGAGAAAGAGTGGAAAAGAGCAGTTAACGAGAATACGATCTAGTTAACCATTGAAATAAAGTAAAACTGTAGAGAATTTTAATAAAAAAAAAGAAAGAAAAAAAGACAAGAATTAGGAAGAGAGAGAGAAGCGATGATGTGTAAGCGAGCAAATAATAAGTTAAATCGAGGCGAGCATTTTTGTACCGGCACATGGTGGCTTTATTCTTCTAAATCGCTCAAAGGGCTGTATGCGAGAGAGAGAAAGTGAGAAAACGAGAGAGAGAGAGAGAGTGCGAGAGAAAGAGAGGTGATGGCGAGAGGAAAATCTGGCAATGACGAAATCCCCGGGGAAGGGGAATAATGATAATGGGGCCGGGCTCGCCCGATAATCCTTGAATTGAACTTGTAGAGCGTATAATAAGCGAGCGAGTGCGCGACTCAATGAGTGTGCTATATTTATACTTGCCGGGTTCTTATATATACATATGCTATAGTTGCGATAGGAGAGCGCGAGGCGATATACGATTGCAGGCGCAGACCTATGAGGGGCAAAGAGAGAGATGGAAAATATGTAAGGAGCATTGGACAAGAGCATGGAGAGGATGTATTGCTGCGGGAGAACATTATGATTGATCGTGCTCGCCGCGCGTTATTGTATATCGACGTATGGACTACGGCTAGCTCTCGTTTTAAATTATTATCCTAAGTGTCACGTCGTGTATTGTGGTGTAATAAATGTGATTAGGTAGTTATCAATGCGAAATAAATATGCAATGCGTCGCAGACAAAAATCCTTAATATCACGCCCCTTGTCTTGTTTATTTATTTACCTTATTCATCTTGTTATACCAATGTTCGATTCCTATCCATTTAAAATTTTTTTTTTTAGAATTTCTCTTTTTTAATTTAGTTTGGAGCTTTTATATGGATAATTTAAATTACGTTTTATAATTGATATTCTATTTTTTTTTATAATAACTTGACTGCATTTCATTTTGCGAAGTATTGAATTTACTTTTTTAAATCTAAATGAAGAAGATACTTTCATTTTAAATGTGACATTAATGATTTGATTGTCCAAAAGAAATTTAACGTAAATTTTATTATTTATTCAATTTAAATCTAAATTTGTTATTTAAAAACACATCTTGCAAGTCCTTCTTAAGTTTAGTAATAGTTTGAAATTTTATTGAATGCAGCACCCATAGACATATACTAATAGACTGCGCAACGCAATCGGAGGGCTGTCGTGAGGACATGAGAGAGAACGCACTAGTGGCAGGATCCCTATCTCTCTCTAACGGTACGAAGAGTGGGTCGAGAACTCCTCTCCTCTCTTACTCCACGCAGTAGAGGCCTGGCCCTGATTGGCCGAGACCATGCAAACAAACGCCGCACAACAGCTGGGAGGAAGGAGCATGTCAAACGACACGTTTCATTTGACAATAATCGATGATAAAATCGATGGAGAAGCATCGGGTGGCGTCTCAATACGCATAAAACGATGCCAATTAGCGAAAAATGTACATTGACAACTTAAATATAATTTTTAGTTACCAACAGTAGTTCACGTGATAGCCAAGCGGTTAAGCACGCTAGGTCGATTTTTTTAGCAGCGATAAACCAGGTTCAAGTCCAGGTCTAATTTTTTTTTATCATACAGTATTGTAATGAAATATTTTTCAATTCAACTTATGGACTAAAGATTACACTTTTAAAGGTGTAACCTTTTTTGCAGCAGCAAAAAAAGAAAGCTATCTCCACGCAGCCTTGCTCGTCGCGATTTTTTTTTTCTTATAATCATGCTTTGTATTTTTTATATTATCAATATGTAAAAATATTATTTCTATTGTAATTATGAAAATATGACTAAAATATAATCGTCAAAATAAAAATTAATAAAAAAATCATTTATATAAATTATTTCATTAAACCAATAAAAAAAATAAATAAAAAATATACAATGTCATTCCAAACTTGGAAAAAGTTAAACTCTATTAAATATGCTAGAATTAAATAAATCTCAGTTAGCCACTCAAAAAATATTAAAAAATCGTAAGAATTTATTCGTTGTCATGGAGACTCATTTCTACAGCATTAGCTGATTCTTTTGATAATAATCCTGTACTTTTAAGATTTTTCATTAAACTTTGTAAGCTATCAAATCTTTTCTGCAATCTATTCAATTTTTGGTGTAACGTATTTAATTTTTTTTCTGTTTCTTGGTGATATTTTTGTACAATGTAAAAACTAGAATCAGTGGTAAAATGCTCTCGTTGAAGGTCCCCTATATATCTTGGGTTGCACAGTTTTTTTGTTTGATTTTCACTTCCTTCATTATTTTTCCTGTAAAATTTGTAATATTAATATTTTCTAATTATTCTTACATGTACAGAAATAATTCAGTTATTTACTGTCATTTTAAAATGACAATAATTTATATATAATTTATATACACTAATTTGTAAACAAACCTTTTTATTGAACCATGCATCTTATCTTTTAGAGCCGTTATTTCATAATGCACATTTGATGATGAATTTATTAACTCTGTGTTTAAAACCACTTCCGGATTTTTAGAAGAGCAGTTTTCAGCTTGATTATGAGTATGCTCTAATACTGTGATTGACATAACTTCTTGAGCATTATTAGCTGTAGATTCATCAGGCTCTGACAGACAATTAGTATCATGCTCCATTAGACAATTTACATTTGTTTTCGACAGGCTGTTTGCATCAACCTCACTGAAATAAATTGATATATTTGTGACAATGTCAATTAAAAATAGATTGATGTTCATTCAAAAGTTAGCATGATAACACTTTTTTTACCTTTCATGATTATTAAGCAATAATGTGGGAACCGCAGTTTTCTTTAAAAATCTACGCACTTCATCACCAACAATTTTATATATAAAGTCATTCTCTTGGAAGTGTTGACTGCAAACAAGACTGGTTTTAGTAATCCTTTTATTTAATAACTTTAGCCACTTTGCTCTTTGTTCATCGTTTTTTGGGATGCTAATGATGATGAAAAGTTAAATTAATGATACACATATATTTTTTTTACATTTACAGCTAATCAATACAATTTCTAAATTTTTTACCTGTGAAATGATACGTTTTCAACAACTCCTTTTGTTAACTTACAAATACAACACCAGGACACCATTATTAAAAATAACTATAAATAACTATACATTTGAAATAAAATATATTTATTATTTCACAGTACAAATTGTTATTGAATGTGTGTGTCCGATGCACGACGAAACAAGGTTTTGTCTGCTTGGTTAGGTTACTCTTGGAGTATCGGGGAAGGGGGAGAGTCATCTATTGGGAAAACAATTTAAATGGATTTCCACTTCATATACTTACTTTAATTTCTGACTTGATACCTCTGTTTTTTAAACAAATTACTTGAACTGCACGTCAACAAACAATAAATAATCGCTTCAATAAGCAATTAATTCAGCGAGTCTAATCTTAGACGTTGTTTACAAATCTAATAGACCTTTTTCGTGCCGAACAGACCTATTCGACGTTTAATACCTCGCGTCTAATAGACGTCGAGAGTCGTTTTCCATCCCTGTCAGCGGACCCTCACGTAATTTACCTGTCAAACGAACTATATACAGGCGCATATATATAGTAAAACACACTTACTACCTTGCTTGCATAGTGTGCATACACTAGTAAACACACAAAATGGCTTCAGCTCTGGAAAGTCTTGAATCTCAGCTCGAGTTATTTATTGAGAATGTTAGGCAAATACGCATAATAGTCAGTGATTTCCAACCTACTGGGCAAAGCGTACTCAATCAGAAAATGTAAGTATTCATTAAATTTCATCCTCTCGTTTACGATCAGCCTCGGTACTCTGCTTGACTGTAGCGAGTGTCGCTTCCCGTCGATGCAACTGCATATCTGTAATCAAAGGTTACATGTGTGCATTATGGAATTAATGTAATTATTTTTGCAGACAAGGCATCGTCACAGGCCTGCAGGAAATTGATAAGCTGAAAACGCAAGTGCAAGATGTCCACGTACCGTTAGAAGTTTTCGAGTGAGTACAATGTTTGGTTAGCTTGTCATTTGACTGTTGACTGTTTTTTTGAGTACCTCTCAATATAGTCTGTTGCATATTTCATGTAACAATCGGAAATAACCTATTTACGTTGAAAGTATTATATGAATCTACCAACTCATTTGTTTTACAGCTATATCGATCAAGGAAGGAATCCTCAACTGTACACTAAAGACTGTATGGATAAGGCACTTACCCAAAACGAGCAAGTCAAAGGCAAAATAGATGCATACAGAAAGTTCAAAGCAAACATGCTCGTAGAATTGAATCGAGTGTTTCCAAATGAGTTAGCCAAGTACAGACAAATTCGAGAACATGAATAATGTAATATTTAGTTTTATTTAAATTTTTATTTAGTTTTCTTTAAATATTATGCACATATTTTGTAAAATGTCAACTTTATACAATATATACAAAGCAATCATTTTTATTAACTTAAGAACGTATTGCTCAAAATTTTTCATTCATTAAAGAAACTATTAGATTAATTTTTAATTGTATTTTTCTCTTTACTAAATGTATCTATAAGCTAATGAATCAATATGTTATGCAAAGTTATTTTAAAGACTGACTCAAATCAATTAAAATTTTCTTTGAATACTAAAATATAAAAAAGAGAGTTATTAATATTTTTTAAATTAACAATCCCTCAATACATCAATATTTACAATGGTTTTTATTTTAAAACTTATACATCATGTTTTTTTTTTATTTTCTCTTAATTATTTTTAATATGTCATGTTAATTTGAATAATTGGAAAGTTTTATTGCTGGTACTTCTTTTTGTAATGAAAACATTCATATTTTTCATTTCAGTACTAGTGCAGATAGTAAATTAAAATAAAGAGAAAGAAAGAAGAAAAGAGGCTGAGGCAAAGGGCGTTAACATACTCATCAATTATATTAGTTGTCAAATTCATTAAAAACCTTTCATCTCATATACATAAGGTATGGATAGCAGATAAACATTCATTCATAATCATTAACATCAAAAGTCATATCACTGAACGTTATTTTTAAGTTTTAATCTATATAAAAAAGAATATCTATTTAATCATCAAATCCTGATAAATACCATCAGCTTTTTCTACACTCATAAATTTTCCTCTTACCACAATGAATCCAAGCATTTATCAAGTCTAAATATGATTTTATTCAAATGCAATTTTTTTCAAATAACAAAGTAATTAAAAAATCAGGTTTCTCATATTCAAATTTCCTAAAAAAGAACAAATCTTCCATAATTCACTAATACTTAATCTCAAAAAACAAAGTGAAAAATTCAGCTTGATTCCTTTAGCAACAAAAAAAGGTGAAGAAGAAGAAGGAGAAGGAGAAAAAGAAGAAGAAGGAGGAGAAAGAAGGAGGCGGTATACAGGAGAGCGTTAATCCGCGAGAGCGAGAGATCGGTGCGTGAAGGCGCGAAGGGCTTTGAACTCGGTCGAGAGAGAGAGAGAGAGAGAGAGTGAGGATATACCGAGTTATAACGGGGCGCGAGTGCGGAGGCAAGGAGGGAGGCGAAATTTCGGGATTCCGATGCTAATGAGCGAAGGAGGCGAAGGCGGAGGAGGAGTAGTAGCCAGCAGCAGCTCAGCCCCACTCCTTGGCTCGGCGGTGGTAGGCCGGTGACGGCGAGAACAACGAAGCCGGCCGAGCCGCTCCTTGGCGAGGAGGAGCGCGGCGCTGGCGGGCCGCGATGGGCGCGCTTATAAGGCAGCTCCGCGCGCTCCCACGTCTGCTACGCGCGCGCTGCACCAGGCGCGCCAGGCTGCTCAGACTCGCGCTCGACATCTGCCTTGTCGCGATGCTTGGACTCTTTCTCATCGCCTTCCTGCGGCTATTCGCACCTGGCATCGCCAATGATGAGTTCAGGTGAGATTCTGGTTTATCTGTTAGCGTATGTTGGTTCAATTTAATGATCGGTTGTGAACTGGTTGACCTTTTTTTGTATCGCGATTACGACTTTGCAACGTGAGATACGCCGGAATCGTTGACGGTTATTCGTCCTGGATAAATCGGTATTGTTTCGCGTGGCAGTGTGGGATTCTGTTCAAGATAAGCTCGCGTTAGCTTTTCCAGGATTTTTTTATTCAAACGGATGAAGTTAACGGAGTTTTTCGCATGTTTAATAAGTTATATTGCTTTAATCATTTATGGTGTTTATTAAAAGCTATAAGTAGGTTTACGCTGTTTATGCTGATTTCACTCTAATTACAGGTATGAAGAAGCAAACGATTTATTAAACTTTCACCAAAGCAGGGAATAACAAAAAATTAATTAACAAAGTATTTTTTTAGTAATTTAAAAAAGAACATCAATTATATTTAACAACTAATTTTTAAAAATAAATAAATCGTCTTTAAAGAGAAATAAAAGTTTTTTAAATAGCATAACTTCGTAACGAGTAATACAACAGAACTTATTAAATAAAAAATTAACATTGAAAAATTAATATTTCGTTTACAATATTTTTAAACCGCTTTTAATAATGCTTCTCGGAATACAGGTTTCTTATAGTGCGGGTGAAAGCTGAGAGTTTGTCAATGCTGCCAAGTGGAGCGCACAATAATGTTCTATTCTGGACACACTCGTGATAGATTACACCCGGCGTATTAGCATAAATCGAAACGCTCGTTTTTTCGCCCGCTTCTTTTTTTTCCAGTCTAATGATTTTCTAAGCGCGATTATTATTCTCGTTTGGACCGTTCATTATCGCACGTGTGCGCGAACGATTGCCGCGCTAAATAAAAAATAATCCTCTATAATCTACCGTATCCTCTTTACAAAAAAGTCCAGTTCGAACCAAACTGGTTTCCGCCAAAAACAACTGCAGCAAATATCCCTTCGAATTTCAGTTCGCCTTACCACTACTACTGCGAGGGCGGCCTGTGCAAGAAGGCCGAGATCACGGCTGACGTGCAGAATCCCCTGGCTCTGAGCGTCTGCCAGTTGTTCTGCGGCGAGGCGAGCACGTTATGGCCCAAACCAACCGGCCACGTATCCCTCGGCAATCTCGCCGTCGAGTTCGATCCGGATAACATCGAACTCGAGGGTGTCGAGTTGAAGAGTCCGGTCGGCCAGCTGCTCCGGAAGAATCTGGATCAGCTGACTCGGGAGCTCGTGAGCCTGGCGGGTGGTAGGCCGGTCAAGCCTGGCACTGCCCTTGTCGTCAAAGTCTCCGGGAAGTTCGATTCGAGCAAGCCGAAGCTCACACTCGCGACTACCGAGGCTTACATTCTCAGGATCTACCAAGATGAAGGCCAGAAGGTATACGCTTGGTACAGCCAAAATCCTGAATAATCAAAATTACCGATCGATGTATCCTTGCAGATCGTCGCGGACATCGAGGCCGGCAGCTACTTCGGCCTGCGCCACGGCGTCGAGACTCTCTCGCAGCTGTGCGTGTACGACGACCTTCGGGGGAGCTTCAGGGTCGCCCGGGACGTGCACATCTCGGACTCGCCGGCCTTCCCCTACCGCGGCGTTCTCCTCGACACGTCGCGCAATTTCATGAACAAAGCAGCGATCCTACGGACCATACGGGCGATGGGCATGTCCAAGATGAACAGCTTCCACTGGCATATCACCGATTCCCACAGTTTCCCCTACGTCAGCCGTAGTCTGCCGAATATGTCACGCTACGGGGCCTACAGTGCCGACAAGATCTACACGTTCGATGATGTTAGGGAGATCGTGGAGTTTGGATTGGTCAACGGTGTTCGCGTCCTTCCGGAGTTTGACGCTCCGGCACACGTTGGCGAGGGTTGGCAATGGGTAGGTTTATTAGTAGGAACTGTCGATTTTTTATGATAAGCTCCGATTTTACCATCCCGTTTTTTTTTATACAGGTGGGCCAGAACGCGACGGTGTGCTTCAAGGCCGAGCCATGGCGCAGCTACTGCGTCGAGCCGCCCTGCGGTCAGCTCAACCCCACGAGCGACCGAGTCTACGAGATCCTCGGCGACATCTACGCCGACATGATGCGCGACTTCGAGCCCGACTTCTTCCACATGGGCGGGGACGAGGTGAACCTCAACTGCTGGAACTCCTCGAACATCATCCGCGACTGGATGGCCGAGCAGGACTTGAATTTGTCCGAGTCGAGTTTCTACAAGCTCTGGAATTACTTCCAGAGCAAGGCTTACCAGCAGCTCACCACGGCTAACGGGGGCAAAGAGCTCGACGTCGTGTTGTGGACGAGCGGGCTAACCAGCGAGGAGAACCTCAAGTATCTCGATCCGAGCAAGTACATCATTCAGATCTGGACGACCGGCACCGATCCCACCATTGGCAGGCTGATTAAGAACAATTTCCGAGTCATCTTCTCTAATTACGATGCTCTGTATTTGGACTGCGGGTAAGAAGGCCTGCTTTACATTCATCGACTGATTGGGCATTGTTTTTCTTAGTTGCGTTTTTAAATTGATTGTAATGAGAGCTTGCGTTTTTGTGTTACTAGATTCGGTGCTTGGGTAGGAGAGGGCAACAACTGGTGCTCGCCTTACATCGGCTGGCAGAAAGTCTACGACAACTCGCCTATGAGCATAATTCAGAAGCAAGGCTACTCGTCGGACGACGACAAGCGCTTAATCTTAGGTAAGCCACAATTGTAGTTCTGCAAGACAAACGTATAGCCACTTACATCATTTCGATCATTATCATTAATTCGCATGCTCGAGTCCAATTACCCCTCTAATTATCCAATTATCGCAGGTGGAGAAGCTGCACTCTGGTCGGAACAAGTCGACAGCGCATCGGTGGACGCGCGCCTCTGGCCCCGCTCGGCCGCCCTAGCCGAGCGTCTCTGGTCGGATCCGTCCTCCACTTGGATCCACGCGGAGCAGAGGATGCTCAGGCATCGCGAGCGTCTCGTTCAACGTGGCGTCTTAGCCGACAGTCTCGAGCCCGAGTGGTGCCTGCAGAATCAAGGCCACTGCTATTTCAAGTGATTTTTGTTTTTTCAAATATTGTGTATGGCTAAGTCAAGAGGCGCCGACTCTTGTAATCGAGATGCATTGTATAAAACGGCTGTGATTGTTAAAAGCTCGACACTTCGCGGGGAATTGCGTAGAGGACGATTGGATGATGTTTCGTGAATCATGCAACTTTTTTCGGAATGTTTTTTCTATACGAATATAATGTTTGTATAATCCTATAGGTGGAAATAACTACACTTTTTCAGTATGTAACAGTGTTGTAATAAAAATATTGGATGTCATATGGTTGTCGTTTGATTGTGATAAAAATGCATCAAACATAATTTTATTAATTTTGTTTAGAATTTTTTTATTATTAATATATTTACAAAATGCAGTTACATAATAAAAATATTGCTTATTAAGTAATTTAAAACAAATGTTCGTGAAATCTTACATAAAAAATTTTAAAAAATGCTTCTATAAACTAGACTTAAAAAAATTGACTGAGAAATGATTTTCTGGCGCATTATTAATCATGTATGCATTTTCTCTGTCGATATAAAAATGATGTTACTGATGATGAAAGCTAGGTGTCATGGACGTATTTAAAAACTTGTGTGTAAGGTCACTTAAATTGACAATGTCTATCACTTAAATTTTAATATTCTTAACGACTAAATCTATTATGTACAATCTTAAGAAGTAGAATTTCTAATTTTGTAAGTCGTTTTTGCGTATTTGAAACTAACGGTAATTAGGAAATATATAATCTGGAACAGTAAACAAATCACGTAAATAAACAAAGTTGTACAAAAATTTACATAATCCCATTGCATTTTCAAGTCACCAAACTCGTCAGTCATTGGTCACTTATGATCAGTAGAGAGTTTAGGTTTTCTAAAGATATTACTGAACCGTCCACTGCGCCTTGGTGTTCCGGTATTATTTCTGGACCTGTCCTTGCGTTTTACCTTTTTTCCAGTAAGAAGACTCTGGCTAAGACTGTCATTAAGAAAGTCATCGGGATTTCCACTTTTGATGTCATCCTCTGTTAAAGTAGCAGGTAACTGGGCCTCTGTTGGGTAGGACGATTTGAGATGAGGCTTGCACTTGGAGTTACGAGTCTGGAGGATGGAAAGACGATTGAGGTCGACCGACGAAAGGCTCTCACGCGGACGCTGCATATCTGCAAGACAAGTAGAATCGAACACTTCGCCTTCCTCGTCCTCGTTACTAAATGCGTTCCCCATCATTTGGAAGCCTCTTAGATTCTGCATCTTGGTGGTGTTCAATGAAATGTCCGCTATGTGCGAAGCGTTTGCTTCCGGCCTTGGTCTCGCGCTCGCCGTTACCGCTGGGACGTGCTGATTCTCAATGTTCTCGTATTTGCCTCTTAATTCTTTGAATCTTTTCATAAACTCCTCTTTCTTCTGTTTTTCGATTATAAGCTTCTCTCCGACGTCCCATAACTGTGATGTCAGTTCACCAATGTGCTTCTTGTACTTCTTCAACTCTTCCGTATGGTTGAGGCATTGGTCTTCAAATTTTGACTGTAAAGCTTCCATTTTATTTTTCAATGTCATCTCCTGCTCCTTTTTCAAAATCAAAATTTGACTGTTGAACGCGGATTTCATTTTTTCTTTCATTTTCTCAAGCTTCGATTCGTACTTCTCGTGAATTTCCCTTACGTAATTTTGGAACTGAGGAGACTTGCTAACGTCTTCGTTCGATAATCTGGTCGGGATTTCTTCACATTTTAGATTTTCTTTAACATCGTTTTGGAGAACATTTACAGCTGCACTCTTTAGCTTTTCTTCAAAATTTTTCAATAAACTGTCGAAATTATTAATTTCTTTTTGCACCTTCTTTATTTTATTCTGAACTTCATTTCTTATAACAATTATTTGTTCACTTGTAATGTCAAAATCTGAGAGTAAATGCGGGAACTTATTAACTAAATTTTTATTACAAATTGGTTCAACTTTTGTTTGGATATTACAAGTGTTGGTAATGTTTTTTACCATTTCTACTGAAGTCATGAAATTTAGTAATAACATTTTTAAATTGTGATTCTGAATATCTTTTATTGCATTTTCAATAGTACCTTTTTCTGTGAAAATTTCAGTCATTTCTGATTGTGCCTGTGTATTGTAATTCATAGTAATATTATTCAATGATTCCAGTGTACTTTTCCAATTTTTTTCTACTCTCAGTATATTCTCAAATAAAGTTGAATCACTTTCAATAAATTCTGTAAGCTGAGTCCAATTTGACTCTAAAGATTTTATTTCATCTGGGTTTAACAGAGGTTCATCAATTTTCTCTGTTTGAATCGATATAGATGAATAATTTTTTTCTTCAGTTTGAGTAGGTATAATCGAATATTCTTTGATGTCAGTTTGAACAAAAGTGGAAAAATAATTCTTTATATCTGTTTGAGAAGATGATGAAAATACGGTTTTTGTGTCTGTCTGAACAGGTTTTGAAGAATATTCTTTTGAATCTGTTTGAATTGACATTGTAGAATAACTTTTGACATCCGTTTGAATAGATATAGAAGAACAATCTTTTACATCTGTTTGAGTTGATTCAGCTACACATTTTGTTTCTTTTGATTTAGTAATTACCACATCACAATTATTTTTAACAAAGTTTAACAATTCAATATAGATATCATTATTTGTGTAATCTTTATATTTTTTAACATCAACTAAAGATATACTTAATTCACTGTCCTTTGCAGATTCTATTTTTGATTTTGTAATCTCTTGTAGTACAATTTTTAATAAAACAAATAATTGCTTATTCCAATATTTTTGCCAGAAAGTATTATGGAATGTGCAAACAAATTTGTCAACAAAATTATTTCTTTTGCATCCTTCATACTTTACTAAAGATTTTAGTCTTTCACCTTGATCCAGTAAATCATCTGCATGTCTTTTTTCAAAAGTCATAAAGTTAAAATCATTTGACCTTTGTATAAAATTAGTGTTCTTCAATACATCAAAAAAGAGTATTCTTTTAGAATCACTTTTAAAAATGTCTGCAAGAGATAGTTTTTTTTCAATCTTCAAAGGGCTACAATTTTTTAAATCGGTAATTTCTTCTGCTATTTGTGTATCAACTTTAGCAGCTGATTCAACTTTTCTTTTTAACTTTTCATATTCTTCTATTAAAGTAGTGAGTATAGTATTTATGTATTTAAAATTATTATGCATTACAGTTAATTCTCTCTTTGTATCTTGCAATTGCACTTCAACTACAGAGCTGAGTGCTTCACTTCTGTTAAAAGATGAATCTGTAAAGGTTCGGTCCTCTACTTCAAAGCTGAGATTATTTAAAAATAATTTTGATTTTTCTTTTAAATGGTTACTTAATTCTTCATGCCTAAGTTTTAAATCTGCTAATTCTTCTTCTTTCTTTTCAATTTGGAGCAACATTGATTCTACCATTTGTTCATTATTCTGATTTTTTTCTTTCATTTCACTGTACTTTTCTTTATATATTTTTATTTCATCTGCCAATAGACTTTTTTCATCTTGAAGCTGATAATTTTCATTTTGTAGTTCAGCTACATATTTTTCCAAACTTTCTACTTCTCTTTTATAAGTTAACTCTACAGACGTTGAATTACTTATAACAGAGGACTTTTCATCATTGAGCTTATGATTACTTTGTCTTAACGATTTCAATTCAATTAAAGTTTCATGTAACTTAATTTTTAATTCTTTAATTTGTTTTTCCTGCGTTTTGATATCTTCTATTAGTTCAGATTTTTCATACGACAAAGTTTCAATATCTGCTCTCAATTTTCTTAATTGTCTAGATTGTTCATGTAATTTATTATCACTTTGCACTGTCCTTGTAATAGGAGATTTTAAGAATTCTTCTAGCAAAAATTTAGGTTTTAATGCTGGTGATTCAAATTCTGGTTTTTTAGAGAGAGAAAATATCTTAAAAATATCATCTTCAGTTATTTTTTTTCCCAGTTGATATATTGATTCTAAAATTAACTTTATTTTGATTTGCATGTCATCACTCAAATTTGTGCATAAAGAATCATGAAAAATGGCTTCTAATGATAATCTACATAAAACTAAAGATGCTGCACTCAAAATTTTAATTCTGTTGCTTTTACTCTGAAATTTATACATAGGATACTCTTCTTGTAAAAATTGGAAAACCATTTCTTTTTCGCTGCCAAAATATTCTTTACTATTCCAAGGCTTTATCTTGCTGATTAATTTGTAATAAATTTTTCCATCTTCTAGCTGTTCCAAACTTCTGATACATTCACTTTTGTTCTCCCACAAACAATTGATCCATTGCAAAACAAGACTTTCCCAAGAGTCCATTTTGTTCATTTTCTTTTTTTGTACAGTTCAATTACTTTGGAAACGTCAATAATCTTTTTTTCCACTATACTTCTTTAACGGGTTATTCTTAAACGTCATTTTGATAACTTTCCTAAAACAAATAGAAAAAAAATCAGAATTAAACAATACATTTTATTAAAACAATCTAATTTTAACAAATCTTACCTGCATTCATCATCATTTGACGATAAAAATAAATAAATAAAATAGTTTGAGTAACAATAAAATGTCTATAAATGCAATATACTTTGTTTAATATTTGTAAAATTCCACTGAAGTCTGCAAATTGCTAAAAATCGTGCATTTTTTACCGAGCAAACTTTGTTTACGAAAATGTCACACAAGACTAATATTAAAAATCACAATTCAAGTTCTATAACAAGAGCGGCATTAAAAATTGTTTAAAACAATTAGTGGAATATTATTTAACGGCTTATCCGGTCGTTTTAACGTCTCCAAAACACCGGACACAACGACGGACTTGTTGTCACAATAATGGCAGCCGCTTAACGGTTAAATTTAAACCTGAGAGTGTGTGAGTGAGGGCAGCACCATAGCTCTCGTTATTTCAAATTTTTTTACTACTAAATTTCGTATCATCAACTACAAATATAAAAATCGTTGTTTTTAAATAAAAAAGTGTTGATAAAATTTAAATGCGAAAATATTTTGAGTATTGCAAAAGAAATTTTATTAATATAAATAACTTATAGTTATAAATATATAGTACTAAATAATATAAATCTTAATTTAAAGAGTCAAACATTTTTCAAGACAGATTTAGCTCTTGGTCTTTTTTTTACTTCATTCAGTAATGAATCTAAACTTTTTACTTTGTCACTCAATTGATTTAAAGTTTTCGTTAAAAATTCTTGTTCTTTTCTTGAATCTTGAACAAAATTATTAACAATATTCCAGCTTGCATTTGAAGTAAAATCTTCCCTGGTTAAATCTCCAACATATCTCAAACATTTTCTTTTTTGAGGCGCATTCTGTACCTTTTTTTTTCTGCAATGAAATTGGATAGAAATGTAAAAAAAATCATATTTTATGTTTCAATTTCTTATTATTATATTTTTAGTTTTTAAATTACCTTTTTAATATTTGTTTTCCAGTATCCTTATTGTCACCAATAGCATACAGTTCATCTATGGTCATATAATGTACTTCATATTCAGATTCAACTTCTTGATTTTGTGTATCGGAACAGTTGGCATCTTTACTTTCAAATTTCTCAATATCATCTGTCTCTGAATAATTATGCTCTTCGATATTATCAATCTTGTCATTGTTCAATTTTTTAATGATTATATATGTTTTTTGTGTTATACCACTACATTGTTGTAAGATTATATTTCCATTAGAACTTGAAATACGTTCTCTTGAGATATCTTCAGCAGTTTTACTAGAACATTTTAAAATCAATTAAATAAAAAAAAAATAATAATAATTTATACGTACAGCATATATTTAAAAATAGTATTCTTACTTATTCATTATTTTTAATGAAGGAACACTTGTAGGTAGTAATAGGCGCTCATTATTTCCCTTTTTAGTTATATATAAAAAATCTGAACTTAGAAAATGCCGTTCGCATACTCTACTATTTGAGTCTATGTGTCGATCTATGATAGACATCCACTTCTCTCTCCCCTCCTCAAATCTTGGAGGGCTAAATGGAAATTCGAGAAATAAATTAACATGGAACTTTCGCTAACCTTAAAGTTTGTCAATTAACAATCAAATATAACTTGATCAATAAATTGTCTGTTTTCTTACCTGAAAAATTCAACATTAGCCAACACTCCAGGTTCGAGATTGCAAATGCAACAATTAACCATTTTGTTTGAAATTCGTCAAGTCGTCAACGTGGGTGCAGGAATAATAAGAAATGCCCTCGACAAATGACAGTTGCCCTCGACAAATGACAGTTGCAATCAAAATCTAAACAAAGTATGCTACAATAATATACACATATACTGAGTATTTAATCTCTTATAGAATAACGATGCAAAGAAAACAACTGGAGATTTCTTAAACAATCTAAAAAATTGCAAAGACAACGTTTTTCAATTCCAACAAGTTTTCACAAACTTTACACCCTTGAACAATCAAAACCATGCATTTCAAACAAGTAACTACACGGGCTCTGTAATCGATCAAATCAAAATTCGTCGACAGCGCGCTCCGGCGAGACCTTTTCCCCGAAGTGGGGGTGGGGTTAATCAGAATTTGCGCGCTCACACTCGCCGACTCGCGACGTTGAGACGGCACACAGGCAGTAGTCGGTAGTTCGACCTCGGCACCGAGACGTGACGTAACTTCCCAGAGCATACACTTTCAACTGCATTAGTACGAAACACCCTGGGCAGAGCCATGTCCAAGTACAAGATTGTCATGGTCCGCCACGGCGAGAGCGAGTGGAACGCGCTGAATCTGTTCTGCGGATGGTACGACGCTGGCCTCGCTGAGAAAGGTAAGGCTTGCCGCTCTGTGCCGGGCCTCAAGGGCAAAAGGTCACGTTGGCCTGGAGAGGTTGATTGCTTTGAAGGCTACGCGGATTTTCATAAGCACGTGTTGACCTTGACATTTCTTTGCTAATCCTTCAGTAGTGCCTCTCCATGCGTTTCTTAACCGTTCGATTTTACACGTAGCATCGCGCCATGCCCGACGTGCGTGTATGTGTTAGTGTCATCAAAGTTGAAGTGCGATAGATGTGCAGTTGTCCTTGATTAGAAGTTCTAATCAAGGACAACTAATTTAGAACTTAGAACCGACTGATAGTACATTGTAATTCAATGCATAGTTGAAAATTAACTCTTGTTGAATCAATTTTTTGACATGTTATTATTTCATCATTATGAGCTCTTACTACTACTACTTCATTGATTTTAGAAAGAATAAATTGAACAAATCTCTCAAGTAATCTCATATAAAATAATTAATAGCATTTTCTTTTTACAAACAGGTAAAAATGAGGCTCTAGCAGCTGGTAAAGCATTGAAAGAAGCTGGATACACTTTTGATGTTGCGCATACCTCCAAACTGACCAGAGCCCAAATAACTTTGCAGACAATTTTGAAAGAGATCGGCCAGGAGAGTATTCCAATTCATCAGACATGGCGTTTAAATGAACGTCACTATGGTGGTCTCACTGGCATGAACAAAACAGAAACTGCTCAGAAGTACGGTGAGGAACAAGTACAAATCTGGAGAAGATCTTTCGATACGCCACCACCACCAATGGAACCTGATCACAAGTATTATGAAGCAATTGTTAAGGATCCAAGATATGCCGATGAGCCCAAACCAGATGAGTTTCCTAAGTTTGAGTCTTTGAAACTTACTATTGAAAGGACTCTTCCATACTGGAATGGTACTATTATTCCTCAACTTAAGGAGGGAAAGAAAATTATCATTGCTGCTCATGGTAACAGCTTGAGAGGAATTGTTAAGCATCTTGACAGTTAGTATTATATTTTATCTTTTCTAAATATTTATGAAAATAAGAATTTCAGTTTGTTTAATAAAAAATATTTACATTTTAGATTTGAGCAATGATGAAATTATGGGTCTCAATCTTCCAACTGGTATTCCATTTGTCTATGAGTTGGATGAGAACTTCAAGCCAGTAGTTTCTATGAAATTCCTTGGTGATGAGGCTACTGTTAAGGCAGCTATAGCAGCCGTGGCTGCTCAAGGCAAGGCCAAGTGAAGCAGATAACTTTATCAAATGAAGTACAATAACAGATTTTTGGTTCTGTATTTAATATGTGAATTCTAATCTTACCGTTGACTGGTTAAGAATTAGAGGGAACAAAGTTGCTCGTGATAGAATAAATTATTTATTTATGAATATGAAAATGAGATCAGAACTCATGAAAAAATTCATATTGAAATTATGCTACCAGACAAAAGATAATAACTGAAAATAATAAATCCAACATTTATTTTTCATTTCAGTATAAAAAATTAAATAGATTGTAGATTATCTAAATAAATTATTTCAAAATACAATAAATTCAATGTTATAACTGAATCAAGACTTTGATGAAAATTTTTTCCTCATCCACAAAAATATTGCAGTTGGTAACCAGCAACTTTTAAGCTAGCTAAAACTATTTAAATCTAATTAAGTGAAACATACACACTCATCACCTCAAATAGCCCTCGCTGAAAAAGCGTCAATCAGCTTGGGTAACATGACGGTAAATCCGTCACTCTCGATCACCTTATACCGTCTCGTTTTTCTAGTACACGCACACCGCTGCTGGCGTTTACATGTCGCTGTCTCCCACGTGCTTACGTGGAGCACGTAAATAAGGCCGTGGCCCCTGTACTATACAGTACGCGATCGCGGGAGAGAGAGAGTAGCACAGCAGCCGTAGCTATATATCGTCAGCTCCTTAACCCGGACGTGTGAAAATAAAAAATCGCCGATCAATCGCGTCCGATGGCCGCAGGGCCGCGAGTGCAGTGCTCGTAATTCCACAAGGAGCCGAGTGAGCAGCAGCAGCAGTATTTCAGGAGGAAGAGCGAGATGCAGGGGTCAAGGGACGCTGGGGCCGGCGGTGGCAGCCGCATACCAATACCCCCAGTGCCGCGGCTGAAGCCGCGCAACCCGCTGCTCTCGCTCGCCGAGTCAAGCTTCAGCATCGAAGACATTACCTCGGGACCGGTAATGATGCCCGTCGGCCTAACCGCGCCTATACCTCGCCTCGAGGAAGGTAAGCCGGGCTACTCTGCTCCTAACAGATGGCCGCTTTTTCGTGCCTAACCTACACTCCGTTCAACGTCGCGACTCCGCTTTTTTTCTCATCTCCTTCGCTCGACCCAAAACCACCTTTTTTTATGTGATAAAGCGAAAAGTCGCCGTCGATTCCTTTTATAAACGTAGCGGAAGACATTTGGGGTGTGGAGTTTGAGACTGGGGTTATGTTGGGTGTGTGTTTGATATTACGGAGCAGCTGACTACACCATGGTTCTGCTATGTTTTTAAAGCGCAGCGTTCGGTGTTAGGAGAGAGCATTTCAAGGGCAAATGGCCTTTTTTTGGGAGAGACCAAGCGACCATTTCGGTTAATTTCGTCCATCATTGTTGCTCGAGTGACCATATCTTATTTCTCGGGTAGATTTCGAGTGAAAGATGTTTAGCAAAGTTAAATGCGTTATCGTGTAGCTGAAAGTGCCGACGTAAATGGCGTGAGATAACGCGAAAGTAAGTACAGTCGCGGCTAAAAATTTACGACGACTTTTAATTGAAAAATGTTCAGTTGCAATTTTTTTGAGTTTTTAATTGCTTAAGCTTTTCGTTAAAGTTTGTTTTTTCATTTTTTTTATCATACTGATGTTTTTAGCGCGTTGTAATGTAAATATAAAATGAAAAATTGTGGATAAAAGTATTTAACAACTTCATTTAATTAACTTGCTGTTACTAAGAAGGTTAGAAGTACTGACGCGTTTATTTCATCACCTGTTGTGTTCACATTGTCAATATTTTCTTTCGATGCAATTTATTAACCGATGGACTTGCAAAAATTTACATTTACGTTTTAGAAAATTTGTCGAACTAATTTGAAGCTTATTAAAAATATTTACGTCGGCAAAAATCTTGTTTTAGAAATGCTCGCAACTTTAAGAGTTGGCAGTAATTCAAGCGCGTGACACTGAAGTACTTAATGGTTACACGAAACATGTCGTGATGATAAAATTATATTTAAAGTTGGAATACAATAAAAATAATAATACTTTATTTAATACACATACATACAGATATCATTATTATTATCAAAACTTAAAGGCTAAATTAAATTTACATATTCAATTGATATAGCGTGTATAATACTTTGTCGCGTATAAAATACATATAAAAAAGTTTTTTTTAATTTTTTGGTAAAATACTATTTATTTCATTGGGGCGATGATCTTGACCCATATCTTTGCGAGTACGGCAAATCGAGGCTCTTTTTTCTCTTGTAACAGTACACGATCGATAAAACGATAAGTACGATTAAAAGAATGATAAAAAGAATGATGAAAATTATAGCTAGAATCTCGCCAGTTGTTAAATTAGTCCATTCTGCAAAAAAAGAACGAACATTTTTATTAAATTTGCGATAAATTATTTAAACTACAAGGTATTAGAGTTTTGCATTTACCATCAACATCGATTTTCCTCGTGTACACATTTCCCGATGCGTCAGTAGCTGTGACTTCCATTACACGGTTACAACAGTTATTAGAATAATAAAAGTAGACCGGCGTGGAGGAGCCACTGACGTAAGGTGTGCGAGCATAAATCCCTTTTGGTACCGATACTACACTTTTAATTCCTAAAAAAAATACGAAATTAAATAATATTGCGAGGTGACATTTTTTAAAAAATAACTTAAAATGAAAATTGTTTCAATAATCAACCTGAATCAACATCCTGAACCAAAACGTCTACACTCCAGAACGTTTTTAGACAGTTTTCTGCGCTTGTACTTCCATGGCAATTATTGTTAAAATAGTAACGAATATCCGGTCTTCTGTCGTCGAATACCTAAGTTTAAAAAAAAATATTTCGTTTCATTAGAATGAAATATCCAATATTAATCCAATAAATTCAGTACATACCCTACTAGGTGAAGTACGAACATAAAAATTGGCCGATTTCTCGACAATCTCGATACCTTCGACTCGAAGCGTCACTTTATTAACCGCATCACCAACTTGTGGTGGCACAACAATGTCCACGGGAAAACTTATCGTTTGTCCAGGATCTAGTATGACACTACAAAAAAAGATTTACATGAAAATTTATCAAATGTCTAATATTGATTGTCGCGATAAAAAAAAGATCACAAATTAAACTCACAATGGAGCGGGTATTTGAAAAACGGGAAATGGACTACTCGAGGGAAATAGTAAGTGTTTAATTCTCAGTATGTGATTGTTTGTGATATCAAAGGTGAGCCGGTGATATGTTCCGGGATGGGCAAAGAGTTCGGTTCTAGAGTTGAGTTCAACGGTCAGATATTTCCTTATTGGTAAGTCTTCGTTTAACGGATTGTTCAAATCCGACAGTTCGACGAAACTTCGATCGATCACTCTGGTTTGTAATTCATCGTCTTCTGCGTCCATACGCACAGTTATAGTGCTGTTATGGTTGGCGTTGACGATGTCGTTTTTGGTCGCTGGAAATTGGAACGACTTTGCTTTCTTCTGAAATAAACAATTGTTTTCTCAGTGAAAATAAGGAATTGCTTCGTTTTCAACTTGTAAAATGACGTAGAAAAGAACCTGTTCATTTAGGGATACAGAATCAAACATTTGTCTTGGTAAGACCTGTTTGTCTGTTTCCAAACTGTCAGACAGAACACCTTCGTCCATTCTGTCTACATTTTGATCTAAAGATTTGTCTTGTCTATAGGGTGCAGTTAAATTTCGCAACTCGCTCTGTAAACATCAAAATTGTTTTTTTTTTAAATCTGTTTTCTTAATTTTTTTTTCAATTAAAAGTAAAATTACCCGTGCTTCAGCACCATCTAACAAAATAGATTCGTCAACTGTAAACAAAAAGTAAATTCAACTAATTAGACAGTATTTTACATGATCAGTATCAAAATAAAATAATTATAAAAAAACCCGAATGAATAACAAATTAAGCTGCCCAAAAGATTTTCATGAATCATCTGTCGGAAAACGTTATCTTTATACAATAACATCTCCGGCCAGACACGCTCGACCATGTGAAATTAACGTGTACATTTTTATCGGACAATATGTTTCGTTTGATAAAAACGTAATAATAACAATAATTTAACGACACTCACTACTCCACAATTAGACCTGTATACATCTAAAAACGAAGGTTAAGCCACCCAGCAATTTTAATATTAACATCGGCTTCCTCGTAATCTCGTATCGCGCATTACCGATTCGCCGTTTCTTTGTTGGACGCGTATTTATACCAGGGTGGGGGATCGGGCGCGAAAGCCCCGGCCAAAGGGCAAGCTCTCGGTGCCGTCATAGTCGCGCGACTAGAGGCTGCCCGATTGCACAACTTGAAATCTCGCGCGCCACCGCCGTCGCTGGCCGCAGGCCAGCAGTTCTATAATACGTCAGTCGCGGCTCGCACTTTCTGCGGCGCGGACTGACTTTCTCTCTCGCCGATCGAAATTGCACGCCGACCGTGCGGTTGGGAAATCGCACGGGCTTACTGGATTTTCTGGCGGATCAGGAGAAACACACGAGTGTTGAGTACTTTTTGACGGACGAGCGACGATTGAAGACGGTTACTTAGGCTGCTTCACAGGAGTGTGATTCGTTCAGCGGATTGTTAGTTTTACACGAATTGGTTAGTACACGCATAGTTTATCGTTAGATAGTAAGACTGGTGAATTTCACTGTTTTTATTTGGGTTTCTTTATGGAGTGGGCCCATGTTATAGTGAAGGTAGGAAATTGAAATGTGAATGCAATACCTATAGTTGTTTCAACACGATTACCGCGAACTTAGACTCTTTAACAAAGAGCTTTGATTAAATTTAGTACGTTGTTATACCAACTGATTTAACAAATTTTCTATTCTTATAAAAAGTTTATAAATAAATGTGTAATTCAAACGTGCATTTTTTATCGCTAGCGTTTCATTTGTTTGCTTTATTACTTTGAGTATTCATAAAACTAGTTTTTTTAATATTCGTATAGTTTTGCTAAAAATGTAAAATAAAAAAATATAAAACGAAAAAATTATTTACGAAATTTATCATTTTCGACCAAAATAGTATGCAAAAGTCAATAAATCTCTTATTTAAAATTTGCCTACGTAAACAAAAGTTTTAAAAACAAGCTCAGCAAGTTTGAAAACAAATTGTTACAATCGCGGCTCGTTCTAAACGAAAAATCTCGATATTTGTTATTTTTTTCCCCCGATAAGCACAACGATCGTGGGAATGACGTTATTTAAACATTATAATGACGTTCGATTTACGTAATTTGTTACTTTGTTTTCATAAGCAATATCGATAAAGTCCCACACGTAAATAATGTCAACAATTTTTCAAAATACACTTTAAAAAAAATGCCATACCCACCGATAGAAAACAAGCGCTTACCAAAGCTGTCCATATCCTCCGGCGTAACGAATTTCGGCAGAGCGTCGTTGACGAGGACGACGAGCCGGTACTTTTGCTGGCGAAGCCCCTGAAGTCGCAAGCTCCAGCCACCTGGCGGAGGCTCGTTGATGTTCAGCCTCACCCCCGACGCTCCCCCGGGCATGCGCGTCGTCGCGAGGGTCAGTTGTGGTGGCGCCGTCGCTAGTCCTCCTCCTGTTTTCGGTACAACAACGTTTTATTTATCGTGAAAGCTCGGGGGAAGACTCGCGTGCTCTGTCGGGCCGCTGTTTGATAATAAGTGCCGCCTCGACCAGCTGATGCGCGTGAATGTTTTTTTTCGGACGAAACTCACGTGGCATTGACTGTGATCGATGAATATATTAGTGATTGTCTGTTAATTGTTCGTTGATAATTCAACGGCTAGTTTTTTTACGAGTGTCTTAAGCTTTAGGCCTGTTGTTGTAAGAGTGACGTGATTGAGGCAGTTTGTTTATTAAGGAAAAACAGTCGTGACGTATGCAACTTTAGGATCGATATTTTTGCTCAGTGGTAGAGTAAGCGAGGTACGTTGTTAAACTCTTATGATTCCCGATACCATGATTTTGCAAAAATAAGAGTTTTTTCAAATCTCGTACTTGTAAATACGTAAAATGAATCATTGATTTACATTTCGCGTTATCTTTGGTGGATGTTTTTTGAGAAATGAAAAAAAAAGAAATTCTAAATGACGTCACGCTGCTCTGAGCAAGTTTGGAACACGTGGGTTGTGACCTATAGCTATGCAGACAGATCCAAGCGACGCGCGCGGCGGTGTGAAAACTCGATTCTTGATTTTATACGCTAATCTACGTTGTAATATACATACAGCACTATTTTAAAAAAATATTAAATTAAATAATAATTGAATTTGATAAATTGTATTAATCAATAAGAAAAAAATTCTGGTGAAATATTAAACAACATTGTAGAATGTCTTTTCATAAAAAAACTGCAGTTTTTGGTTTATGTTGAAAAAATTTGTTAGCATTCAGTGTGCATAATACAAAGGCAAGCACACTAATTTGAAATTACAATCAGTGAAATGACTTATTCTCATTCAATATTTAAATAAAAAAATGAAAAGAAAAAATAAAAGCTTTTTTTCATATTAGCTTTTGGCCTTCGTTACATCTTTTTTTAAATTTATGCTCGTAGTATGAATTTACACAGTCGTGCGGTCGATACGGAGCCTTCGTGCAATCGTCGTTGTGTTATGTGCTATTAAACCACAAGCGCAAATTAAAAATGTTTATGAACAAGAAAGCCATGCGTTTAGAAATTCGTTTGAATAAAAATAGTTTTATTTTTCAATGAAATTTGTGTTTACGTTTAATATTTATATAAATCAATCGTTAATACTCAAAAAAATTATTAATACTTATATCTTTTGTAAAACTTTCAGATACGGTTCAGTAAATATGATATAATACAAAATTACCGTTAAAACTCTCGCTAGGAAGTATTAAACTTTTTATCTAATCAAACCGCCGAAACTGCTAGTTTTTCCAGGTTACAACTTTTGAGAGTGAAAGGTTATCTCCAAGTGATTCATGTAATATGTACTAACGGTCGTAATGGGTAACCGACAAAAAAAAAACAATAGTTCCGGAATAAAAGCTTGCGCAATTAAATCAAATTATTTACACTTACCTAGAGGTATTTTAACATCGAGATCAGTGACGTTTCCAAAAATCATTATATTCATTTCTTGCCGCGCCGGTTGAACGATAAAATTAACTTCGGTTTCATTGATGAGATTATCTTTGTGAACGAGCCTCTCCTACAATGTACATAGCACAGTTTTAAAAATACCTTTGTGTGTCGGAATAGGTCGGAGCGTAACCGTCGCTTATCGTCGATGGCGTTTTTTAAAAAAATCTTACGTGTAAAAAGTTAAGTGCAGGTGGATCCTTATCATCGAGGACTTTGGTAATGTCATCGCTTGGTTGCAGGCTTTTTATGAACTTTCTTTCTTCGTCGCCGAGGCTGCTTTTATTTTCTTTCATTGTCGTACAGCCGATTGTCACCGAAAACTAAAAAAAAAAATTTTTACTAAACGATGAATAAATTCTTTTTGTTTATAAATGTATTTTGAGAATAGTTGAGAAATAGTTGAGAAATGAAATTTATTTAATGCGTAATATTAGTTTATAAATAAATTATCACAACGTAATTTTTTCTAAATTTTTATCCATTTATTAAAAGTAGATAGTTCGAAGTTAGATAGATAGCGCTTGATAAGTTATTAGAATAATTACCGTGCATTTGTTTTGCATATCCTCAGAGCCGTTAGATTTAATCGACCCTTTTTGTAATATTTGAGGCAGGAAATCCTTTTCAAATATTAGGGAAGAATTTAAGCCTGCAAATAAGTTGAAAAAGCCTCAAAAAATATCCTATTGATTTTTATTGCTCCGTAGGTTATCTCTCGATTCGCGATTTGTTTATGCGCGTCAATGCAACTCCACGGTTTGTAAACTGTTTCTTTAATCTGCGACTTTCGAAACATGTGTTTCCGGTCAACCAACTTAGATAATGAAGAAAGATTTGATGCCAAAACACTTTTGTGCGCTTGTTTAATAATACGCGTGCGGAAAACGGCGAACTTTAAGTACGTGATGTTTAATGAACACAGTAATGAAAGGAGCGATAAGTCGATT
The DNA here is from genome assembly GCA_030522585.1 of Anagyrus pseudococci. Classification (NCBI taxonomy): domain Eukaryota; kingdom Metazoa; phylum Arthropoda; class Insecta; order Hymenoptera; family Encyrtidae; genus Anagyrus; species Anagyrus pseudococci. The sequence continues at coordinate 12,962 of JAPYYQ010001014.1, read as the reverse complement.
GATTTTTCAAACTTTCTTTTTGAAAGAAATTTTTAAAATTTATTTAAATTTTAATTTAAAATACCAATTACTAAAACTTTTGCTTTACTAATTGGTAGAGATGAAAAAAGTTGTGGTAAAATTTTAACGCGTATTGATATTATACTTTAAATTTTAAATAAACATTAGCGCAAAAGTGATAAAGACGAAAATTTTAAATTTAATATTACATGTGTAATTTTAGTCATGGGTAAATCTGTCTATAGTTACACAGCTCGACGAAAAAGTTAAATATTATATCAGAATTGCCTGAAACAATGAGCTCAACAGACCAAAGTAAACCAAGTTACAAAAAATTACTAAAAAAAATTCTGAACTGCAAAGTGTCCTTTTTAAACTCAAAACCAGAATTTAACAACCGTCATGTTAATTTCAAGTAAATAAATTAATATTCCCTCGACTTAACTTACCCAACTTCCACGTTAACTGGAGAACATCCAAGCTCTCGTCCGTCAAAGTTTCACTCTTAACGCAGTACCTGCCAACAACAAAATCCTCCCTATTAAATCCCCCATCCTCACAAATCGCAAGCTCGTAATCAAACCACCCACCTCAAGCACCGTATAACTCCCACCGAAAATTCCTGATAGTCCTCGCGTGCTCTCTGCATCACGGTATCCTCGTCTCCATGAAAAATCCTCCAAAGCTTGGTGGGCCTGATGACAACGCCGATTCCCGTATCACTGGCGGCGCGTACGGTCAGTACCAGAGCACCGAGGAATAACAAGCGGAGCATATTGTACCGAGCCATGCTGACAGAACACACACGTTGGGATTGCTGGAAGACAAATCCGACTGATGGCTGTCGGCGGGCCGGGCTTTTACTTATAAGCTCGCGCTGTGTGCCGGTGATGTGCCGCTGAAGAGTAAACTTGGGCGCAGAGACGTGCCGCGGCTGGTATTGTGCAATGCGCGCCACACGAACTTCTTTCGCGCGCCGGCGGGCTTCACACCTCCTATCGCTCACTCGTCTCTCTCTTTCTCTCTTTTTCTAAGCGATTGGCGTTCTTTTTTATTTCACGATATCCGGAGTTAGCGTTCTAATGCTCATTAGATTAGAAAACCAATTTCGTTGAGCTTTGAGGGACTAGGATTTCCTATGGATACGTTATTACATATGGGGGTATTTGATAAGGATAATTGTTCATCATTGTTTAGACCCGAAAAAGCCCGCTTATCTCATATGCGTCAAAAAGTGTGTTTTGGCGAGAAAAAATAATGTAACCTTTTTCACCAAGTGCATTTACTAATTTCTTTCAATACAGCGTTTCGAAACGCTAACTGACTGACTCAAAAGGATAAGACTCATCGTCCAACCGGTTGAAACACAGTTTTTATTTTTCAACTTTAGATAATAAGGCGTTGTTGTTAATACGTGAGCAATAATCCAACAAATCCGTTTTACCTATTGACAAACAGACACAGAGGGTCACGTATGTAGAAACGAAATGGATTTCTTATTTTCATGCGTCCGCACGCGTGTGCAATAGGACACGCCGGCGACTAATTCTTTATCAGAACGAATCGCCGGAGAATCGAGATGGCTAAGACACAGCGAAGGCGTCGGCATCCTGTTAAATATTTATTCTAGGGGAATTATCAGGAGGGCCGTGGCAGTTCCGCGGAAAAGTGTCATCGTCATTTCGTGGGCCCGCGGGAAGACCGGAATTCAGATAAAAAGGCCTAATGACGCGTGGGCCTTACTTATTTTCGAAACTGAAAGTAGAACGAAATTCGATTTACGTAATTTGCCATGGGAAATATAGTGTGACGTTGTGTATGCGAAATGAGTGGTTTTTCAAACAAACCCGCCCCCCGCTACGTGTCATGAAATTTATTATTTTTCTCTCAGCCTGCGTATACGTAGCTCTAAAACGTTTTGTTTCGCGGTGGTCACGCGTCTTTGCTCTGTACGAATTATACTGTTATTAATAGATTAACATTGTAGCCTCGTCGTATTGACTCTTTCGAGAGAGTGAGAGAACAAGTGTTGGACTAAAATGCAGAGAGAGAGAGAATCACGGCCGGGGGTAAAAATAAAACGGGGCTCGCATGTATTCCTGCGCGTTTTGGCCTGCGGCCCCCCCGTCATACAAATTATTTTGTCTATTTTTGTTTAGACTCGCCCATTGTTTTTTTTAACGCTCTGCGCTATTATGGAGTCGATTTAACGAAAAAATAAGAAAAAAAGAAAAGAAAAAGGAAACAATCAACTGTCTCTGTGTTTACAACTTTTTTTTTTCGGTCGAGAAAAACGTATTACAAAGTAAATAATAAACTTACGCTTGTTAGAATTACAAAACTGATGAGTTGTCGTTTTCGCGAAAAGCAATAAACAATCCTAACCTCGTGTTCGAGCGACAAAAGTATGTAACCATGAAATTTTTTTTGCAGTACCCCTGTCTGCCGCGCAGCCCGACAACTTTCTCGGCCAGGCTCAGCCAGGACCTGTTAACCCAGCAGTAACAGCCCCTATCCCAGCCCCAGTAATCCAAGAGGAAGCAACCGAGCCTGCTCAACCGGCGCAATCAGCTGCGCCGAAGCAGAGCTACTTCACCTCGATATTCTCATCGCTACCCAGCCTCTCGCTCTCGGCGATCACCGGCGAGGAGCCAAGAGCCAAGGTAACTCCGGCCAACGATCCCGGCCCGCCGTCGTACGGAGGCTTTGCTTTGCCCCCGACGCCCCAATACGGTTATGGTCATCAGGAAGTAGCGGCTGATTTCGCTGCGCCACCACCACCACAGCAACAGCAGCAGCAGTTTACCGCGCCGCCTCTGCAACCGTTGGCCCCGCCGCCCCTCCAGCCCCCTCCTCAGGCCCAACCACCGCCCACTTTTCCACCGAGTGGAGGTAATTGTTTTGGTTTTTAAAATGAGATATTTAAGACAAAATATAATTCATTGCGTTTGTTGTATATTGTTGATGCCTTATCGTTTGTTTTGCTAATCGTGCACTTATTATAGCTAATTTTTTTTATAGTTTTATATTGTTGTCGAACAATAGATTGTATACCATAGCCTAATAAAAGAAAATATTAATTAAAATGTTTTTTCAATTGTTTAATTAGGTGCCGGGTCCTATCGGCTGGGCAATCAACGCCGGCTAAAGTACGCCCCTCCGCCGGATCTCGCAACGAGCGTCCAGCCGCAGTACCAGGTCCCAGCTCCTTCCTTCCCAGCCCAGATCAGCGCACCTGCAGCTGCACCAACGTTCTTCAACCCTCTGGCCTCAACGAGTCCGCAGTTCGGCTCTCAGAGTCCACTCTCGGCACCATTAGCAAGCGGACCGCCCTCGAGCCAGGGCAGCTCGCTGCACAACTCCTTCCGCAGCAGCCCAGTCAGCACTCCAGCTGCACCAACGAGCTACGGCTTCCCACCGCCAGCAGCCCCGCAGCCGATCAGTTTCGGGCACAGCGCGCCCCAGGCGATCCCCTCGCGCCTCGCCGAGCCGGCGACCCCGCAGAACACGCCCGCCGACGTCGCCTTCTCCGGCTTCAACGCCTACCGCCAGCCGCAGCAGGAGCCCAGCCAGTTCGCCGATCATCGGCCCGGCGTCGGCCAGCTCGAGTCGATCCAGGAGGTCGGCGTGCCCGCAGCTTCAACCGAGCGCACGTTCAGCCCGATCTCCGCGGCGAAGGTGACCGAGCGCCTGGAGAACCTCATAGCCGCCGAGCAGAGCGACGACGCCCAGTCCGTCAAGTCCGAGCTGTCGGCCGAGGTCGCCAAGATCACCGCTGGCATAGCCGAGGTCGGGAGGACCATCCAGCCGCCGGTCGTCGACGATCTTACCGAGATCGACCTCAATACCAGTGGTAACTCCGACGAGCAGCCTACCGCTGAACTCCCTCCTGCTACGCAGTTCGACGCCCCAGAGGATCTCGCTGTTCAGCTGTGCGAGGAGCCCCAGCTCACTCCTGGGCATCGGCCTCTGTCTTACCTCTTCGGACAGGCGGAAGAGAAGCCGCGCGAGCCTGCGCCGAGCTTCTTTACGCCGAATTACCAACCCCAACAGCAGCAGCAACAACAACAACCCCAACAAGAACATCAACAACCCCAACAACCCCAACAACATCAACAACAACAACAGCCCCAACAACATCAACAACAACAGCCCCAACAACATCAACAACAACCCCAACAACATCAACAACAACGGCCCCAACAACAACAACCCCAACAACATCAACAACAACAGCCCCAACAACATCAACAACAACAACCCCAACAACATCAACAACAACAGCCCCAACAACATCAACAACAACAACCCCAACAACATCAACAACAACAACAACAGGGTCACGCTGATCCATTCTCTTTTGCGCATTCGGAGCCAAGCCAACCGTCCAACGAGCCAGCTCCTCCTCCTGTCTCGTTCAACCAGGCTGCCCAGCCGCCGGCTCCAAAATTCAATGAGCCACCAGCCGCTGTCGCCAGTACTACTCCGGCGTACGACAGCAACGTCAATCTGACACCTTCCTCATTCTGGGAGGCTAACAGTCAGTCAGCTCCAAGCTTCGCGAGCAGCCAGTCTCAGCCCGCGGCACCGCCGACGTTCTTCAATCCAGCGCAATTCGCTCAGCCGTCGTTCCCGGCGCCGAACCCAAGCTTCTCCGCACTGTCCTCCTCGTTCGCCCATGCCCCAGCGCCAGCGGGTGCCTTCATCAGCAGCAACCAGGCTAGCAGCATCAGCGCACCGAGCGTCAACCAGCTGGCCAGCAGTTCGCAGCAGGAGAGCGCCCAGTTTAATGTGGTGCCCGAGCCCACGGGCTCAGCAACGCTCAGTCCCGTGCAGATGTCCGTTAGCCCTCTGACGAGCCGCTCGCCTCAGGAGACCGTACCTCCGAGTTTGGAAAATCTAGTGAGGCCATATTACTTTTTATTATTTGATGATTTTTGTTAAATGTAAAGACAGTTTATTTAAAATTCGTTGTGTCTTTGCAGGCAGCGGGTCTTCCAGAAAAACAAATGCAGTACCGGCCGGTTTATCACCACTGGTTCTACCGGCGCGAGGTGGAGTCGAAGACGCTATGGCTGCCATTCTCCATGTACGACAGCCTCAATCTCGAGGAGGTGCACAACTCGAACGAGATAAGCCCCGAAACGAAGGTCGCGACCGACGGAGGCCGTTTCGACGTTGAAATTCTCAGGTGAGTTTCATCAACAACCAAAAAAACACACAGTGCTAAAAAGCTATATCGCTCTAACTTAAAATGTTCTTCGCTAGACGTCAGCGGTCGCCGGTGTACTGGACAGGCCCGAATACGGAGGTGCGCCGGTGCTCGTGGTTCTACAAGGGCTCAACCGAGTCGCGCTACACGCCTTACGAGGAGAGCGTAGCAGCCCGTCTCGAGGAGGAGTTCAAGCAGGCCTGCACGAGCAACGTCTGGAACAGACGGGTCGAGCTGAACAACGGCGAGTACATAATGTTCCACAGTCCGAGCGCCCAGGCGCACTACCTGCCGCCCACCACGCCCGAGCTCGCCGCCACCTGGGGAAACAACTCGGTGATTATTTTGATTATAGCACTTGCTTAATTTGTTGCTTTTTGTATTCCCACGATCACGAGCACACGTGTCGTTACCAAATAGTTGCACCTGGCACTTATTATCCTCCCCACCTGAATCAATTGCTTGTACTTGCCTGACTGTTCTGCACACGATAATCGAATTGTCCCAATTGTCGACGCACGGTTCTTTTGGAATCCTGGCATGCCGCAGGGTTCAGAGGACAATGCGTATTTGCAGGGCTCGGCGAGCAGGCCGCGCATCGTTAAGCGCGGCATGGACGAGTTCAACATCGACGAAGGCGAGCCGGAGAAGATCGATCACATACTCTTCCTCGTACACGGCATCGGCAGCGTCTGCGACCTCAAGTTCCGCACCGTCGAGGAAGTCGGTGAGTCTCCCTTTACCCTTTTCCATTTCTTTTTTCATTTGAGTTCTTGAATTCACGATATTGTTCTATGTTGCAGTGGACGAGTTCCGTAGCATAGCCCTGCAGCTGGTGCAATCGCACTACCGGAGCTCGAGCGAGCAGGGCGTTGTTAACCGTATCGAGGTGCTGCCGGTCTCTTGGCACGCCACCCTCCACTCGGGCATCGACAAGAAGCTCCAGGTTATCACGCTCGAGAGCATACCCAAGTGGCGGCACTTCACCAACGACACCCTCCTCGACATTCTCTTCTACACGAGCCCCGTTTACTGCGAGACCATTATGCAGACGGTCGGTAACGAGCTGAACCGACTTTACGCTCTGTTCAACCAGCGCAATCCCGAATTCTGTGGTAATGTCTATCTTGGTGGCCACTCGCTCGGCAGTCTTATCGTTTTCGATCTACTGTGTCACCAAAAGCCGAAGGAGGAGGAAGAGACGGTAGAAACTAATGGCGATGGCTTGGAGGTTGTTGAAAAGGTCTGTAATACTTGACTTTACTATTTGTTCAAATTTTACATTGTTGTACTAAAAGTAAATTTTTTTTCAGTGCTACGGTGATGCTTCCACGACTAAGCAGACGCCTCTAAAGCGCAAGCTTAGCAAGAAGATAAGCTACGTTATGGGAGCCGCTGGGACAGGCCAGCCCTTCATAAACTACCCTCAGCTGGCGTTTGCGCCACGATCGTTCTTTGCTCTAGGCAGTCCGATCGGCATGTTCGTGACGGTGCGCGGTATTGACAATCTTGGCGAAGATTTCGTTTTACCGACCTGCCCGGCTTTCTTTAACATCTTCCATCCTTTCGATCCCGTGGCCTATCGTGTCGAGTCGCTGGTTAATCCCGAAGCTCACAAGTATCGGCCTATGCTAATACCACATCATAAGGGTAGGAAGAGGATGCATTTGGGTGAGTAGCAAACGTTGAATTTTGAAAGTTGGAAAATAAAAGAAAGTGCTAAATCGATTGATATTTTTTCAGAACTGAAAGAGACGATGGCGAGAGTGGGCGCTGACTTGAAACAAAAATTGTTAGAGTCGGTGCGCAATACTTGGAACTCGGTGTATCAGCTGGCCGTGTTCCACAAACAGGACAACCAGACGCTCGAGCAGGAGATTGAGAAGGTCGTCGAGGAGCAAATGAGCAGTCCTAGGGAGAAATCCGAACAGACGAGCAACGACGAGAGCGGAGCTGATTTGAAAATTGGCAAGCTCAATGGCGGTCGGAGAATAGACTACGTGCTGCAAGAAGCGCCTTTCGAGTACATCAACGAATACATTTTTGCTATGACCAGTCACGTTTGTTATTGGTAAGCTTGTAGCAACTGATGATTTAATCTCTGTTTTTTATTAGGATAAAAAGATGGATTTTTTTTCTTTTTAGGGAATCGGAAGATACCATGCTCTTGATTTTGAAGGAAATTTATGGGTCAATGGGCATCACGACCGACGCTCAATTACCTCAGCAGTCCCTTTCGATCGAGCGCGTCTCGACTCCAACATTCTCGAGCTCCAGCAATGTGGTTCTGCCTACGCAACAAGCACAGGCTTGCGGTATGGATCCGACTTCGCCAATTTCAACTAAGCTCGTTGGGCCACCGCCGACTACTGGCTTCGTTAAAAAATCCTGATCCCTGACAAAGTTGCGCTATCAATCATGAGCGTATTAGCATGAGGGTGAAACGAGATTCGTTAAGAACGTCCGATTCTTAATGGAATTTTAAATACAGGTATCACTGAAGGTCTCCCTCTTTTTTTTTTGTTTCGTTGGTTCATAACAATAGCCATTGTTTGTTACTGAGATGTATATTATTGATGAAATTTTTGTTGTGCTTGAATAGTTGAGCGCAAAGTGACGTTATTTTTCATAGGTTTTTAATATCGTTTTTCTTTACAATAGTTGAGTAATTTTCAATTAGATTTTCATTATTTGATGAACGAGAATCTTTTATACTGTTTTATGGAAATAATACGTTAGATATGTTACATGAAATAAAATTTCAACATAAATTTGAAAAAATGCTTGCAACTTTTACGGTATGTCAAATAAAGGGCATATTGCAAGAAGTAGTAAAAACAGTCTGCCTAGTAATTCACAATTTGAAATAAAAATTGTGCCTGCCATCGACAACGCAAAGTGATCGTTACAAATTGAAACTAAAATTTCAAAAATAAGCTAAGAAAATATATTTTTTTAAAAAAGAAAGACACAATTATTCTGTATCTACACTTATACTTAAATATTTTTCTACGACTAAGTCTTAATCTTCACTAATGTATAAAGAGTATGAAATGTAAAATGGTTTTACGTTACTCGTAATTCATGAGAATGAAATATTGAAAATGTTATTTAACAATAAAAATTACAAAAGAAAATCGTAGTTGATATAAAAATACAAATCTTTAGTTCTTTTTTTACAATTAATAATTTACTGAATTTGTAAAAATGACAACGAAACTAATAATTTCAAAAGTGCTTTCATGCAACATTTTAAAATTGTATTTTAAATTTGTATTTCCCCCACTAAAAAAGTGGGTATTATGATGAATCAAATTTCCTTAATCATCTTATTAAACGTTCCATTAGGTTGTAATTGTGTTTATTAAAAAAAATGTTGACTGCAAACAATTTATTAACATTAATTAAATCGATGCAGGCGTCGTCGTTGTAATTGTTAACAAAAATATTGAAGTGAAAATCATTTTTAATAATTATTTTAATTATGTACGAGTTGTCTATTAAACAAAGAATTTTGTAAATTATATTAATTTTGTTAAAGATGTATAGTTATTTACTTTTCGTACGTTTATCAATTTATCTTTTTACTTGATTGTGTAAAAGCAGTGTAATTTTTTTTTTTAATCCAAACAAAGAATTATTAATGTGAATCAGTGTATGTGTGCGTGAACGTTGCTTCGGTACAAAAGGAATTTGTAATATTATTCAAGGAAGAGACTGCGAGAAATACAATTGTTTATTTGAAAGAGATTTTGATTGCTGGGATAGTTGACGAATGAATGAGAATTTATTAAAAAACTGTATTCTTGTATAAATTCATTGTTTTTATTTTCATCCTCTGCTTATTAATAATTCAACATAATTTTTAGTTTAAAAAATGTTTCTTACTTCTGGCTTCATTTAATAATGTAAATGACAGATGCACGATTAACAAACCATCGGATAGGCGCGAAGAGCTTCAGATTACAAAGCAAGCTTGAGAATATATGTGCTGAGTTCATTTTACGCTTGAGCGATCAGCGAGAATCCCTTGATCATGATTTGGAAATTTTCGTTTCGCATTAGAACTGATTTTATTATCATAAGTAACGTAACAATCGAATAAGACGCGTCTTTATTTTCTAAAAGAAGAAAATTTGAGATATGTTGAAGCAAAAACTTGACACATAATAAGATATCTATTTTAAAATCATTTATTGTGATCCAAAGTACAAAGTATTTAATTGATCCACATTAAAAGAAAAAAACGTCAATCATTGAGATTGTTTCAGATATTTATCGGGGCAGACGCAACGACCTCCTATGCACGAACATCTACCACATTCACTATTGTTTTTGCACCCGGCATCTTAAAAAAACAAATAACGAGACAAATTGAATTTTTATTAACGATCAAAAAGTTAGAATTTTTTAACGATATACTTACCGACAAAAATATTGCCTGACATGCAGATGACGAGGATTGCCAAGAGAAAGAGAGATACGAGTGATTTCATCGTGATGATGATAAAAAGATGTATCTGTATGTTCGAAATAACGTGTCAGACTTAGACTGTTTTGCTACGGCAATTAACGGTCGTTTTATACCTATTGGTTCTTTATAAAATGACTAACAATAAGGAAAACTTTGTTTAATAAAATATAATATTATTTGTCGATTGACTTACATCAAATAAAAATTGCAACGATAAAATTGATAAAACCGGGGATTCCTGCATCTATTGACTAACGATCGACTCATCGATACATATTTTTATCTATCGCGCACTTATTTACAGAGAAACATAATAATAATAATTTAAATTTAATTTTCCTCATTAACAAATAGCACAGAAAAAAAATACAAACGCAAACCCTATGCAAATTTCAAAAGTTAAACGCGCCGAACGAAATTTCAGGCAGCTCTCCCGTTGCTCGTTGCGCTACTCGCGCCCGTGTAACGAAATTCAAGTATTCTCATTCGCGAAATTGTATTGTCTTAGAATATTTATAGCTCTTACAACAAACACTAATTATGACTTACAAATTACATAAAGCCTCCTAACGTTTGTTAAGTGGCAACAAAGAGAGAGTTTCCCGAATTTGAAATTCATGAAAGTTTTAAAGCGCACAAGTTTAAACGGGGGGGGGGGAGTAAGAAGTTCCCCAGCTTGCTAAAGTTATACATGATGCGAGAGAGAGAGAGTCGAGAAAAATGACTTTGGCGAATTTTGGGGGGAGGCTCGGGCTATATACTTATGCGCGCGAGGATGGAAAATTTGTGAAATACTCTCGGGTAAATTAGCGCTAATTTGAAATGAGACTTCGTAAACAATAACACTAAAAGTAACCGTAAAGAAACGAGCGTAATGAGGGTCATAAATATTCATTGGTGAGATTAGACACGAGTAAATGGAAACGTGTATTCGTTTGAAAATTGTTTTTTTTTTATTGTTACCAACGGATTTTTTTTTAATTTTCTTTCAAATCTTGGGCTGCGAATGTAAGAGAAAAAATATTCGTATGTTGATTCTATACACGAGTTGATTTTCCATTACAACGTCGTTCGATCACTCTCACGTTACACGTTAGTGCTCATTCAATTTTCAGCAAACTATTTAATGTCCATTGGCGCTTTTTTCCCTGCTACGCGTGAAATCGTATTACTTGCCGAGCAGATGACGGCATTATAGCAACACCTTGATTAAAGAGGCGACCTTTCGATGCTGCAGGTCGGCCGCGTTAATTTTAAACGCAGGCGCTAAACGACCGCGTCCGCCTCTCTTCTCCGCTATAACTTATTACGAACAGCAGGCCGATAAACAACACTTTTAATCTCATAAATTGCACGGCTTTCCACCTCCTCCTCCACCTCATCTCTTTTTAGCAATACCGACTCATCGCACGACCAAGTCCGGGACGTAATGAAAAATTAATCGATGGGAATAATAATCAGAGCCCCCGATATTAATCTCCGCGTGGCCCCCTTTTTCCGCTTCCAAAAAAGAAACGCGCGACCTGCGTTCTCGCAGGTCGCGCGTTTCTTCTCCGAGAGCCGCTATTAATTGTCCCCCTCCGTAAAGGCCAGTTTCGGGGGCGACGGTAAAGCGATGGTTTAGACTTGACCATACCATATTTTCTCCCAGCCTTCGCGGCTTCGTCTTGTGCGATTCGTACATATACTGAGGCGTATTGAATCGCGCGTTACGACTTGGTAGCGCTCGTAAATCCTGGCTCTCTCTCTCGTTCAATAACGACGATTAACGCGCCGACGCACCGGGTAAATATTAATTTTGTTCGCGCGCCTACGCTGAGAGCTCCTTTTTTTTTATTTCGACACACGGGGTTCAATTAAAAAGACGTACGACATTTAGGGCTGAGCCTGAGGGATATATATTGCCAAGTGGTTGAGGTTCTTTCGATGACAATTTCAATTTATTTCTTATAATTATAGCGTCGATGTATCGCGCATAAGCAAAAGTGTTTGTTCGGTGCCTTATCGGATATAAAATTAATTGCAGACCACTTGAGAATACGTAGATTCCTATTTTCTAGAATTGTGTTGCAGTTATCTTATCGCAAGTGCGAAAAATCTTGCGGTTATCTTATCGCAAGTCTAGAAAATCTTCAACTTCGATTATTATCGAAGATTTAAAAATAAAATCGATCGCCGAGTGCCAGGAAGATTTACGTATAACTCGAGAACCTCCTCATCCTGCTCGCGTGTGCAGCTGGTGTACTTTTCAAGTGGCAAGTTCGAGGTTGAAAGCAATTCGTGTGTAAGCAGCTGGGCCTTTTTGCCGCGTGCAGAAACGTCTGCCGAGTTTAGCCGCTCGCGAAATCGACGCCACGCGCTCCCCCCCTTGACTTTCAATTCCAATTATGGGATATAAATAAAAGCTCTCTGGCGAAAGGGAAAGCCCCAGGCTGATCTTGCTGTATGCATCGGTACGAGAGTCGAACGAGTAAGTGCTGCTGGCTCGTTTAAATATGTCTTGAGACGTTTGGAGGAAGTTAATGTTAATAACGGAGATTCGGCTGGGGAACGACAATAACGTAAATCGAAGTTTGAAAAGCTGTGCTTATCGACCTAAAACATTTTATCTTTTGCAAAATCTGTAAAAGAGTTTTGTTCAATCTATAATAGTAGTCTCATCGTATCAAATTTGAATTTTCTGCTTCCTCAAACTTCAGCATTGCTAATCAAGTTGAGTAAAATGCAGAACTAGATAGGCTTCTATACGACAACTTCCGAATTCGCGCAAAACTGAGAAAGCTCGTACGACGAATTAACGACGTGACGACATTAACGCGAAGTCTTTAACGCTCTCTCGAGAGAGGCTCAACACGTTTCCCTTAACTTTCAAAGCTGATGGCACTCGAATTATCATTAACACCGCGGCACTTATACATCCGTTTTACCCTTTTCCTTTATTGCTCTCGCGATATTCTCATCTGAGACTATAACGAATAGGATCCGAATTGGCTTTCAAAATTAACGTCGTTATTGTAAACCTTCCATCATAGCCTCGTCACTGCGAGTACTTAGTCGAGGAAACTCCGAGACGATCGTCGGAACATTAGCGCGAAAGGAAAAGTCTCTGAATCCCACCAGGCTTTCCGTGTTAAAACGTTAAATGTTTATCTGGCGAGCGTATCTGCTGTGAGAGAGTGGTATATGGGCGATTATCACGAAAAAGTACTTTTTTCTAGCTACTCATGTCTAGCCTTCTTTCGGGTTCAAAATGATTGTAAATTATAATTTAAATAA
>JAPYYQ010001013.1:0-83124 GCA_030522585.1 Anagyrus pseudococci | reverse complement strand
TTATGATTTTATCTACAAATTTTTGGTTTGTTTACGATTAGTCCACTTTTACCGTGGCGCATCGGTAATTTTTCTTGGTTTTTTCTCTCCGTGTACTCTCTCCCTGCCACCCCTCTCCTCTCTCTAATAGACTCGACAAACAAATAATAATCAGCACTCGAATATCCCTCCCAATCGACAGCACACTCTCGACCACCAGTTCCTCTCGTCGAGAAAATCCTGGCTAGTCAATAAAAAAATAAGCGACAAACGACAGGACGAAGCAGCAGCATATCCAGCAGATCGAGTAAGCGCGTAAATCAAGAGCGAAACAAATGCAGCTCTGGGGGGAAGGCGAGGTCAGCGAAAGCCAGAGAGGGCCAGCTTATCTCGGCCGCGGCTTATTTTCGCGCATCCCCCGTGTCGGGCTTCGACAGGCCGAAGATAAAGCTGCTCGCGCGCCCGTCCGGTCTTTTTTCCGTCGCCCTGCTACCTATACACCCGCAGCACGCGTTACCACCCCTCCTCTAACCAGAGAAAGAGAGAGAATGGCCGCGGCGAGAAGTCGCGAGAGGGAGAGATTTATGGCCACGAGCGATTCAGCAGGCCGTGTGCTTATTTTGCCGGATGCGCTTTCTTATACGTTGGAACAAACCCGGCTCTGGCTACTGCTGCTGATGCGCGAATGATGGATATTATGTTGGGTCTAGTTACGCACTGTGAAGTGGAGACTTCGCGGCTGTAAACGGAATTTTTTTTCTATCCACAAGTGACGTTGGTTTAAAAGCCGAAGGCACTTAGGCGATCTAGTGTGAGGCTTTTGCGAAGGAAAAGCGATCCGCTGGAATTAATAGATTGGAGATTATCGTTAAAGTTTTAATCGGACTATAGGTCGGGCCGCGGGTGTGCGCTCGATTTTTTTTCCACCGGCGGGCCAATAAAAAGCAATAACACGCGGGGCAAAGAAAGCGGCTCTCCACGTCTACACGTACCAACAGCTCTCCGGCTGTACGGCTAATAAATTTTCGATTTTCAGGCCACACGCGCGCGGTTAAACTAAATTATCGTCCGCTCTTAATCGAATAAATCAATAGGTGCGCCGACTCGACCCCCCACCCCTCTTTTTCCTCCAGCAGCCTCTCTCTCTCTCTCTTTTTCTCTCTGTCTACCTTCGCTTTACCCCGTACTCCCCTTCTTTCTCGCGTGCGCGCGAGAGTCTGTGAAATGAAAATGCCAATCCGATAAATTCCAGAAAGGGGGCAGAATGTGCAAGAAAAATTAAGGTCGAGTGCACGCGCTTGTTGGAACGTTTAATACGTTGCGGTAAGACCGAGCGTCTTTTAATATTTACAGATTTTTCCTTTTACACAAATCTCGTTAGTCCGCTACTTGATGAATTTCATTTTGTTCCTTTTTTCTGTTTGCTTCGCTTTCGTTAGGATTGTACATTAAATAAATTTGCAGACAACTAAATAAATTAACCGGATAAAAAAAAAAGTTCCTCCGCCAAGTATGAACAGCAAGATATGTTTGCTCTTGTTGTTTCGTCACTTTTTTTCCCTCACCCCCGAGGCTAGTCGAGAGAGAAATACAAGATCGCTCACTCAGGCTTGATGAATTTTCGGGCTGTATCAACACATTAGAGTAACAGCTGCTCTTTGCCTTTCCAGCTTTTTTTCTTCGACTTTTTTTTTTGTTTTTTTTTTTTTTTGTAAAAAATATGTCTACGCGGAGTATGGTACACAGCTATAAGCGAGTCAATTTCTCTCGGGCCAGCGATCGTCAGTGATTATTTCTTTCGGGGCTTACTCTTTGGGTTGTTTTTTTCGTCGCTCCTTTTTTTTTCAACAAAATACTGATCCATATATTTCTTGCGCGGGATATAACACAGCTGTTGTCGAGGTGAAATATTCGAAGCCGAGAAATGATCAAATTAATCGGAGGACCGAAATTATTTTTATATTATTAAATTAATGCATTAACGTTGAAATGCATAATTCGGTTACAAAATGCTAGCTGTTTAAAATTGAAAAATAAAACGTCGAAATTTACATTACCAGAGAGATACAAAGTTAATCTCGCGCATATAACATTTCAAGCTCGGACGTAAATACATTGAGAAAGGGAGAGACAGAGAGCGAGAGTTGCATGAAAATCAGCACTGCATTATTTCCCGAGATTTAAATAATCCAGTAAAAACGAGCTAGGCCGAAATGTGTAACCGGTGAATTATTAAGAGGCCGAAAAGCTCGGCGTAGTAAAAAAGCCGTAACATTATGACGTGATACGCTTAATTTCGGAATAAAGCAGAGGGGCCCCACACACACACACGCAGACGCGCGCCGGCCGCTGGCATAATTCACGTACAGAGAGGTGCCGGGCACTTTATAGAATTAAATTTCGAGAGCCTCGAGCCCCACGCACAGCGCCCCCAACCCTTCTTCTCCTTCCTGACTTTAACGCGCAGCGGGCATTACAGGACCCTCCCGAGCATGCATAATGTATCCCCGCAGAGTTGGCCCGGGCAATTATTTATAGGACCGAGAATCAAGAACCCCAGGCGCGGCTTAACGATTTCTTAAACGCTCCCTCCGTGTGCCTCTCTCTCTCTGCTGGTCTATCGACTAGCCGGCCCTCCATAAGTCAGCTCCCCGCGCGAGCTGTCGGTCATTTGTTCTCCGGAATTCGTGAGCGGCTTTCGGACTCTTTTCGTCGATTGATCGGTCCTTCTCAAATTATTTATTAGATTTTTTGTTTATTCGCTTGGAAATCGTTCAACAAATATCAGAGGGCCTGATTTTCCAAGGGGCATAGGCAGTAGAGAGTTGTACAGAGTCTGCGACAACAGGCACGTCTCGAGCCTTTCATTCGAGCGATCTCACGATGCGAGAGAAAGAGAGATACGGCTTATCTTGGCGCAGGAGCAGCAGAATAACCGAGGTAGAGGGCGGAGAGACGCTTTCAGGAGGTAATTTAAAAGTTTCCCGATTCCTCAAGCGCAAGCGATTGTGCGGGAGTAATGACTTCCGATAAGAGCGACGTAGAGAACAAGCGCCGGGGAAAGAGACTCACGGCGTATACAGTTTGGTTAAGTAAGCTCCGCTGCCCTTCGAGATCCCGCGATCGTTTAAACGTCTACGTGTCCGAGCGAGAAGGAATCTTCGCGCGCGCCAGATGCGACGCGGCGAAAGCTTGGAATTAATGAATCCAGTTGTGGAGGGGATTGGCTTATCACGTGTCGCATGAGGATGAATAGTTTTCAATTTTTACATTATCCTTGTATTCGTATAAACCTTCTGGTATTTTAAATTCCTTGGGCTATCAATGTCTTTGTTGTGATTTTAGGTCTGCAGCGGATTAGCGATGGATTTCACAACGGTCGAGTATTACTTCCTGCTCGCACTGGTTATCGTTCCGGTCTACCTATTTTTCCGGCTCTGGGCATGGCTTGGCTGGGAGCTCTTCGTTAACAATTGAGCTATATATTCACATAACTCATTAAACGACTTGTGTACAAACGAACACTGAGCTACTTTTCTTTATCGATTCCTCGATACTACTCCCGTCCTTTTCACTTTTGTTCTCAATCTCTCGTTAAACGAGATTTGCAAAGCCAATAGGTATATCGAGTGAAAACGAGCAATCCCGATTGAACTGGCTCTGTGGCGGTGGTTAAGGGTATAAGTTCGAGCTCGTCCCGGCGCGCCAGGATGCAGTGTCGCCAGATGGGCCGCGGCGGGATTATAAAAACTTTTCTTTAGTGGACTTTCCGCGGCGACTCGAGAGAGAGAAAGCGAGCGAGACTCACTGTATAGGAAAGAGAGCGAAGGAGTCGAGGCGCGAAAAAGATACGAGGCGAGCGAGCAGCAGCCGTTGTTTGCGCGCTTATCAAGCGTTAATAGCGGAATAAAATCCAGCTCAGGGCCTGTTACATCCCAGTGCGAAAAAAAACGGACGGAGGAGCGCTGAAATGATAATATTGTTGCCAGCTGCCGCCGCGCTAGCCCACTGCAGCTCTTGCATTTGATAAATTATTTATTTTTACGATCGCGCCTGCTGCTTTCTCTCTTTGCGCTACACGCCGGCCTCTCGAACTGTAAATAAGCTCTGATTTCGCGAGAAATTGTTAAATGATATATTTATCGGCGGGAATGATTTATTGGCTCGAGTTGGCTGGAGCTCTGTATTTAAATTACAAATTGTCGAGCGTTTAATTGGATCTCGCCATCGAGTGCGCACGCGAAAAAGGAGCGAAAAAAGTCAACCGAAAATTAGATTAATCGCGTTAAAAATTGGTAAAATAAAGAAACGCGCGTTTGCCCGTTGTTGGACGGTATTTACTTTACAAAGGCTGAAAAATGATCTTTGACCTTTTACATGATTTATAAAATAAAAGATTAAACCGCAAGTATTTAGATGCAAGCTGGAAAAGCTTAACTGGGAAAAATAGCCGGAGGTAGAACTTTCGCTTTAGAAAAGCTCAAGTACAGCATCCTCCCGGAAACACACGTACAAAATTATGAAATACACGCCGGCCATTTAAAAGCGAGTCAATGCCCATTTCCGGCCGTGTCGTTCCCCTCGCGAGCAAAGTAAATTTAAAGTCCAACGTGTGCAGCGGCCGCGGGGCAAAGTACAAACATAAAGCTACCTCTCCGCCGCCCTGCGTGGAGTATCAAAAAACACCGCTGGCTGAGGGGATGGTTGGGGCGAGGCAGTACGGTAGAGATAGTCGGCGAAACGGGTCATCTAACTCGAAAGAGTCGACGGCGCGTCGGCCAACTTTTCGCATTTCATTACGTACAGCGTATCCCCGGGCCGCTCGCACTTGGCACACGGCTCGATATCAACTCGAATTTTTCCTGCAAGCCCCCGCGGAGTGGCGGCGAGTCGAGTGAGATGAAGCGATCGCTCGCTGGTGATTGAAATTTGATGTCGCGCGTTTGTCCGATGATCCTCCCCCCCCCCGGTCGGAGCTCCGCTTTTTCTCGCGCCCGAAAACGTTTTGCCCTGTTTTCGCGCTTGAAAGAGGGGAAGAGGCTCGTGTACTCTTGCGCGGCCGCCCGCACGATGGAACTAATGTGGACTGTCGGCCCTCCTCCTCCGCCCCCCCCCCCTCGGATCGCGGTAGCCGGCTGCGGTTTCGGTTTCAGTTTTGCTATACAGCCCCGGCCACCTCTGCCCTCCGCTTTTACACTTTTTTGTGCCGGTTACCACTGCCGCGGTTTTTGGTCTCTCTCGCGTTCACCCTCTTGCTTTTTCGCCAACGTTCCCCTCGGTCCATCGACCGTTTCTTCCATGTGGTATGATACACTTCCCCTTGCCCACGTGTACTTCGATTGGCTATTAACAAACCGTAACAATATTGTCACGGACAGTTACTCAACAGTCCGATGCAGCAGAGCAGACGAAGAAATGAAGCTAGAGCACTGGGATAAGAACGATCTCTGGAGCAGGTCGTGTGGGAATAGGACTATGTGCAGTAGTAGGAGGTTGAGCAGAAGCCAGGTGTGCCGGGGCTTGTACGAAGGTCGCGGCGGGGCATGGAGTTGAATAGCCTCGGTAATGCGGAGCTTTACTGCCAAGCGAGAGTGAGGAATCCAGCTGATCCACCGTTCCCTCCAGAACCATTCCCACGGGTAGCTCGGCGAGCGCGCGGTTCCGACCGTGTAACTCCCGACCCGATGAGCGTATACCACCGAACTTTGCGCATCGAGAGAGAGCGAGTGTGGAGGAAAAGCAGCCCGAGGAAAACAGCCGCGTAAATCAGACGAGCCGGAATGCCTTTATTGGAGGGGGGAGGGTGCTTGAGCTAACGGAGGCGGACTGGATGAAGACGGAGTGTCTTGCCGGCGGACCACGGATAGACACCAACTGGCATTTGGCTCTCGATTGTTTTCTCCTTCTATTTTCTTAGCCGTAACATTCCGGGACGAAAAAAAGCCGCGCTATTTCCGCTCGAATTGATGCACACACGGCGTAGCCCGATGCGAGCTTCGCACGCCGTAAATTTTTCCCCGAGATAGCCTCGTAGATTCTTCTTCGGCGCTTGTGTGTGTTTTTTCTTCTTTCCACTGGGAGGGGATATGTGTGTGCATGTCTATTAGCTCCATTACGGCCGGCAGATCGCTCGGTATATAGATTTAAAATCGATCACGCAGAAGATACTTGGAGTAACCTCTAGTTCGGACCTATAATTTTCGGAGCAAAGTTAATTGGCTCTTCAGCAGGAACGAGATTCTAATGACGATGATGAAATTGGTCGTTCGAAGCATAAATTTTGGAAGAGGCGCGTGTAAAGGAACGAATTGCATGCCGGAACGATGAAGAAGCAACGAAATACATTTCTCTCTTTCTCTCGCTCTCCACGACGCATTTGGCAAAGTCGTGAGCGCGAGCACTTGGCAAACAATCGATGGCAAAGTTCCGAGGGCGCACGCGCTATCCATGCCGGCAGAGAAGTGCATTATCCAAGTTACACGTAATGCTCGCCCCCTGCCCTTAATTTACGCGTAAACTTGTTTTTAATTGATCGCCGGCTGACTGTCTTAAAGCACTTGACTCGGAGGCTCTAGCGTATAGGTGGGAGCTTCGCGATCGACGCGCCGAATATGCCCGAGTATATACTCCGCAGGCTGGCAAGGCTGCGCCCCTCCCGAGTTGCCTGCTAACGATGGAAGTTATCGATATTACCGCAGACACCGCCGCTGCAGCTGCAGCACAACGGGCTAAACTTTTGTTTTATCCCCGGAACCTGTCCGGCTGCAAGGGTTCCTCGGTTGTTCCCTCGGTTTTTCACTATTCGGCGGCCTCTTGCGGCCGGTTTATTATGATTAACGCCGATAGTTCACAGCTAATTAGAGATTCAGGAATCCCGTGAAGTTGGACGATGGGCACAAGTGCGCGGGCTAGTCCGAGGCTCTCGGATGGTTAATACACTATCCAGCGCGGGCGTAGCAGCTACTCCGGGAAATTGATCAGCAGTCACTCATTGCCTACCTCCCTCCCATTCTCTGTGCGTTGTTGTATCCACCGCAAAAGTCCAGCCCCGATTTATAATGATCGATCACCTTTTCGCTTATTTGCATTTCGTACTTTTCCACCGGCTTACAACGCAGTTGTGTAACCAAAGGCTCTCTCGCTCTCCTTGACCCTATATATACGCTCGCAAGCTCGGCATTTCGAGCGGAGAGCGAAACGCAGAGAGACGTTAGTGCGGTGTAACTCGATAAGCGTCGCATGACTATATTCCGGGGAAATCCCAGACTCGGCGCCGGGGCAAAATCAGTCGAGCCGCGCGCGTCTGTGTGACGGAGAGCGCCGGCTGCATCGGGCCTTGATTAGAGCGCGTCCGGCGTGCTCTCGTCACGCGCGACTCTCTCCCTCTCTCTCTCGCGCGCGCATTGTTTCAACCGATCCGATGAGAGGCGGAGCTTGCAGAGCATACGCGCCAGGGCTATCAGGGCCGATGAAGCGACCTACACTATATGCCGCAGCTTCGTCAGCGCGGCCCTATACTATCCGCCCCGAGCGTAGGGCTCTCGCTTTGATGTCGCCGGAGAGAATCGACTGCGTCTTTGTCCTCCCGACGCGCGAGTGAGTTGGCTCTCGCTGTAAACCTACTGGAGGCACTGCCGCATAAATTAGGCAAAACACATGCCGCGCGACACTTGTTCCACTCCCGCTGCAACGTTTGCGAGGCGCGCGCCCACAGACATGCCGATCTGCGGCTAACCGGTAAGAAACGCGAAAAATCAACAAAGTCGCCGACAGAGCTATACTCGCTAGGATACACAGGTTGCCGGACTGATCGGTAGCCGCGCTCGCACAGCGACAAAGTCAGATCCATTCCGTCCTTTAGTCCCTGTTTCTCTCTCTATCTTTGCTATCGGCGCATTTCCGTGGCGGGCAGTCTGCTGCCGCGCGGACCTTTTCTATTATGCAGCTGTAGCTGGACGCGCATCCCCGGCCATGTGGACCGGGCAAACTTGAGCACTCGGTGCCCCTGATAAACACACGCCGGCGCACTAACTTCAAACGATATCCGCGAGCGATCTGGGGCAGCTTTGCAAATTCCCCGATGAGCTACAGCGGCATTGGTAAAGATATCAAGGCCGGCTGCGCGCCCTGTGGATATGGTTAGCCTGCCGCTGCTTTGTCTGAGGGTGCTGCTATCGATTTTAAATTTATCTACGCCAATTACTTGCCGGATTAACATTCGATAGCTTTTCGTTGCTACCGTACGAATAGTTGAATTTATTATTGGTTTGATCAAGTTCCTCGGATTAGCTCCTTCGCGGCTTCGATAACGTCGGTTTCTGCTAAAACCTCATCTTGCTTGCTCTGTATCAAGATTCGTAACCAGCATCGCCTGCAATAAAGTTTACTTGCTAATCAGCAAATTGATTAGTTAAACTTGTGTTTAATTAAAATCCAGTGGATTGAAATACCTACCCGAATGAGTACGAAAGAGGGTTTCTCAGATTTTTTTATGATCACCACCTGGGTTTACCTTCAATGACGCAAGCCTTCGCAGTTCGGGATAGGTTAATAACTCTCCCCGATGCATCAGCCCGTAGCCTTTGGTCAAACCCTTTGGTCGCCAGAAGCATATCCCCGAGGTGTGTCTATTCCAGCGAGAACCAAATACGGGCGTAAATCCACCTCGTGTCCGCCTACGCTTATAGTTATACCTGGCTTATTAATACGCTTTCGGAGTTTCGCGAGCTTTAGTATATTTAAAGCCGAACCGCGAGCATACGCGGCGTAGATAAGTATGAATGCCTGTTAATGTTTGATTTGTAGCTATCGCTATCGCTCGCTCGCACTCAGCGATATTTGCGATGATTAATTGATTATTACCGATACACTCGATATGTGTCCCACTGTATCGCGCCATCATAATACACCGACCCCTTCTCCCCACGTACGCGCTTGAACATTAATAGCCATAGCTCGGCCCCTTTATCTTCCCCCTCCCTCCCCTTTGCATTCGCTAACGTAATTGTATTATCAGTTGTACCGTGTGAATTAAAAATTTTGAAAAGCAAAATAATGCCTTGATAAATATTCGACTTGTTTGATGGTCTTGACGTAGTTCGACACGAGATATAGCAGTTAGCCTTATTTGCTGTGCCAGTGACAAAAGTCTCGGGCGCTCGACTGCCTTCGTCAGCTACAACATCCGATAAGACTGTAACCCGTAGAATCCGAAACTCCTTTGGTCGCGCGCTCTGTTTACCCCCAGTCCTCCCAACTGCCGAACCTTCTTCGCCTCCTCCCCTTCTACCACCAGATATTCCATTGGGCAATCGCTGCTCTCAAAGCGCCTCGTCAAATATTAACGCACCGCCTCGCCAAGGAAGGGGCGATTTTTTTTTCTTTTTTTATACCGATCGAAGTAACGACGGCTCCTTTTGGCTGAGAGGAAACGCCTGTTTGCTCTCGATGAGCTCACGCTGAATAGGTGTCGTTTTTTATTTGCTCGTCCTAGCTGATTACAGGCTCTTTCGGAGTACCCCCCGTCGTAATACGGGCTAATATACGCCACTGCCGGTGTCACGGAATTTTCGACTCTCGATTTGACAGCGTGCTGCTGGCTCACTACGGACGCACAAAGAAATATCCTCGAGTCTGCGAGCGTAATTGGAATTAAAGGAGTACCTTGTGAAGTCTTACTTTATTTATTTTTTTATTTCCGTCAATTTGAAAGGCAATAAAAATTTCACGGTAAACATTTAAACGAACTCGACAGACCCAGTGTGTATTTTCAAAGAATTTGAAATATTTCCCCCGAAACGTTTTGAAAGGAGAAAAAAAGCTTGAAAAAAGAGGGGCGGAGGATAAGGGGGAAAAAGGTAAAAAGGCGTAGCACGAAGGGTGAAGAGGAAAGCCAAGGCGGGGATTTAAGCCCGCGAGAGCGATCCAATCGCAAATCCTTTGACGCCTTTAACGGATCGACGTGCAGCTCGATCGTGCCAGACGCTACGGTAAACGCCCAGCTGTGCTCCAAGCCGACTCTAGCGAAATCCCCGCCTCGACTCCAAGCTCTCTCTCGCACACACACACTCCTTAGATCCCGGACGACAAAGAAATCAAAGATTGCCTTGGCTCTGACTGCCGATAGGATTTTGATTTTAATAGAAATCCCAAATCCACGCAACGTCGCTTGCTTAGCCTCCCCTCCCCCATTCCCCGTTAAAGCAGCTGGAAACTCTCAGCTTGTCTCTCCAGAACGATTTACAACTAGATTGAATTTTGTTTTGTCCAAACAGACAATCTCTTGTTGGGCTCTTAAAATTATAACGAAATTGATAAATAAATTGAAATTGACAAAATTAAAAGAAAGGTTTATTTTTTCGGACGCAGCTCTCTTGTTGTGGATAGGCCACAATTTTGGGGCAGAAGGAAGGAAGGGTGTCCGTATTAGGAAAAACTTTCTTTATTTTGTTAATTTGGATAGATGAAATATAAAAAAAATTGACATTTACGATTTCACAATTTTACGACGCACTCAAATAAAGGCCCCCCATAATTCCAACACCTCTTTACGTCCACTACACCGGTTAACAAAGCATTGTTCTTTAATCTTCACCCCTAGCAACTTAAGCGTTACTTGGACCAGTATAATTATTGAGAAAGAGAATGGGCTTCGCTCCGCTGAATTGCCTTTAAAAGTTCGCCTTTCCCCAAGTGCCTCAGCCGCGGAAAGTCGATAACTTTTTCGCATTCGTCGGCCCAGCCTTCCCACCCGGAAATGTTTCCAGGCGCTCTTTCTCCCGTGGCTGCCGTAAAACAAACTCGCCCTCGCCGTAAATTCAATTCCTCATAAGTGACTAATTCCTTTTCAAAGCACCGGGGCCACAGCCGCGCCGCCGAAGGTGTGGCGCTAAAAAAAAGGGGTGAGGTGGCGGGTTACCGTTAAGCTCTAAAAGGCTTCATTAATATTCGCGAAGGAAATGCGGCGTTGCAAGACAGAGGAGCTTTTGGAGAGGTGGAGGACTACCTAAAGCACGGACAACGTGAGGCTTGGCTGCGAGGAAGGGGAGGCTGGTGGTAAATAATTGCATAAGAGACCGCGAGGACTAATTTACGAGCTAATGCCGACGTGGAAAATAAGCTTTTACGGAGCCTCGGCGCGAAAAGTAGTTTCCCACGTCTTGGCCTTCGGACGTGTGTGTGCCCCCCCTCCTCTTCGCGCTATTCCACTCCCTGCCCCTCCCCCCACTGCAATTAACGGGGCAAGGTATAAATGCCGGTCTTTGACTAATATTCCCCGAGGTCTTGCGTAACCGCGACTTTTTCTACTGGCCAACTACATTCGCGCTATTTCTACTCTTTTTCTACTCAGCTCCTTTGACGCGTCGATTTATTTTCTCGTCGTGCGCGCTTATAAAACTACTCTCTTCGTCGCGTGTGTCACTTCGCCCGGACGGAATGCGACTATTTGCAACATGTAATTGGCTTTCGTAGTATATTAACAGATGTCGTTTTTGAAATTAGTTGTCGATCGCGTTTGCCGCGTCTGTTATTTTACAATCGAGTTTCCGGGATGAGGAGAAGAGAGAGAAAGTACAAATTGTTTATTCAAAAGCTTTAGCATCGCTAACGACAATGGGAAAAATGCAATAACTCAAATGGTATAGACATTGAATTATATGAAATTGAAAGAGCGCGCGATGAACGAAATAAAGGGCTAAAAATCAAAATGTCCAATTACACTTTCGACTGGGCGCTCTCCTTCTCGGCGAAAACAAGGCCGCAACTTGGGCCAATTCCCGTTAATTTTCCAGCTAATTGTGTCCCGTGGAAAAGGCCGCAGCGGCTCCGACAATCAGTCGGCACCGATAATCCCCTCCAATTTTTCCTTTTCCTCTTCCCCCTTCCCGAGGTTCTCCGACCGCAGGCTCCTTCACGAACTCTCCTCAAGATCAATGTTGCCGTGGCCGGAAAAGTGAGAACAGTCCCGCGACTCGGAAGCGTGAAAAAGACCCGGTCGGAGAGAGAAGGGGAACTAAAAAAGTAGCAACAGTAGTAGTGGTAGTAGTCGTCGTCGTCGGGGAGAGAAAAAAGAGGCTCCGGCGCGTTCAAGTTTTCCAATTTCCTCAGCGAGAGCTGGTGGTAGTTGCAGCAGTAGTAACAGCCGAGGCTCTCTGGCAGGGCAGTCGGGGCGCGAGACGCGTAACAAACGCGGCCTATTCCGCTTCCCGTCCCTTGTTCCCGATTAGCCATTCGTTTCAGCTTCCCCCCCCCCCCCCTCGCCCCTATCCACGGCTACAGCTCCGGTTTTCTTTTGCAAATCCCTCCCTCTGTTTCTCTCCATCTCCAACGTACTTTTGCCTCTCTCTCTCTCTCGCTTTCTCTCGAGCCTAACAATCGCGCGTCGGCGCTCCCTTTCACGCTTACTTTGTCCAACGTCCCTTTTTAAGCGCTCGTCTTCGAGAACTTTTGCCCCCCCCCCCATGCTCTCTTTATTTCAATTTTTCCAGCCGCACTACTGCTCTCCAATCTCTTTTCTTCTCCTTGCCTCTCTCTTGAACTCAATGGACGCGTAAGACGGAGAATAAATGGCCCCGCGCCTGTGGAAGCATGTTAATTCGTGCGCAACGACTTACAACGGGGGAATTGAACTTTTTTGCGGAATCCAGCTGGATCCGGGGCAAAGATATTATAACGCACGCGTATTAGGATCGTATGTAGGGATAATTCCAAAGAGCCCGCAGGGCTGATATATGCGCGCGTAGAGAGAAGAAACATATATACCATAGCCGAGAGAAATCCGTCTACAGCGGGGGCAACTTTATCCGGCGTTCCCTTCAATTTTCTTAAGCGAAACTCGCGCGCACGCGACTGTCCGCACGAGCAGGCCCGAAGAAAAAGCTCGAGAAAGAGAGAGAGAGAGAGGCTGGTGCTCGTCGGCCGAGTAGCACTAGGCGAGGTAAAATAAAAGATCCGTCAAAGCGGCAGATTGGAGCGAATGTAGAAAAGTGAAAAGCATAAACGTGTTTCCCTCTCGCTCAACTCCTCCCCTTCACCTCCTTATACAACCTCACGTATAAGCGCGAGCGCCTTTACACGAGAGCCAAACTTTCCTGGCCTGTATTTTTCCGTCTTTTCGCTTTGTCCCTTTTTTTTGCGGCCCGGTCTCTCGCTCGCCGAGTGAGAATTCCTGGCTCTCGATTCGCGCGTCTTCGACGTATATATACCGAAAACATTTTTCAACGGCACCAACCTTCCCCCCCTCTTCGAGTATTTTCGAGAAATTTTTCTTAAAAATCCGATCCTCGTTCTTTTTACGCGCTCGATTGTCGGAGAACGATCGCGACAAGTGCGATAAATATTTCGTAGTGCTTCAGAAGACCTTGACTACCGGAGCTTTGTAAGGTAGCGGAAAAATTCTGACTAATTTATAATACTTAAGAACGAGGCATTTATGGCAAGATTTACGTAAGCCCTTTGGATTTTCCATTTTTTCGTTTCTCCAAAAGCCTATTCCACCTCATTGAAATAAATGAATAAAATCCGTCCCGTATTGTCTTACAGCGCCGACAATGTTGAAAACAGTGGACAAAGCCGTCGAAGGGAGAAAGTTGAAAAAAGAAGAAGAAAAAAAATGAAAATCGAGTAACCGAGACGCTCTAGTAAATCTCATCGGGTTTTCTAATTTCATAAGCAATGACCGCCGGCTACAGGAGCTTTATTCCCGATGCCCCCCTCGTCGTCGTCTTTCCCCGGGCGTATTATATAAAGCGGACAAGCTCAGCTGCAATATCCTTACGACGGATAAGCTCCTGGCGGAATAATAAAATTGCTCCTTTTTCCAGGCTCCTAGCCGTCGGCCGAGGGCCAGCAGGACTACCGCGCGCCCTCTCTCTCTCTCTTTTCCACTCTCCACTCGACGCCAGTAGATCTCGTGACCCGTTACGCGTGGACTGTCAACTGAATTGCGAAACAAGCTGTCCTTCGCCTTTTATCCTCTAGCCTCCCAGCCCCGCAACTCCCTCGATATTTCTCTTTTTTTTCTCTTTTTTTTTCAATTCTCGCCATTCAAAAGGCTGCAACTTCATTTCTGAGTTTTTGCAGGTGCCTGAGAAGCTCTACCACGTTTTATGCCTCTTGATAAAAAAAAAGGTATATCAGCGTAGAGGGGGCCAGGCTCCTCTCGGACGCGGCCTGAATAATTTATGATTAGGTCATTCCATAATTATTGAGATTGCACGTTACTGCCGTGAGTCGTAAAGAAAAAAAAAGAAACAGTTAATCAAGTATAAATTCTGCAATCTGTTGGCATTTTTTTTATTGTAACGTGGAGTTTACGCGCCTAGCTAACCCTACTGTTTACATAATTTAAAATCCAACAATACTCCAACGATAACCTCCCCTTCCGCCTTGCTCCGGACCTCGTCCCGTACATTTTTTTCTTATCCGTGAATTTCGCAATCGCAAGAGAAATGGTGCCTCGAGCCAGAGGGGGGAGGGGAGCAAGTGGTGCGAGAGGGCGAGTTCACTCGAGACTCTCGAGATAAGGAAAATCGCCACTTAGCAACGAGAAAAATGTACGCTGTTGATTAAAGTTCTCAGTCGAGATTACTTAAAGACGGCAGGAGATGGATGTCCTCGGGATTTCTCTTAAACTTTTGCCCCCTCTTCCGCTTCCTTTTTTGTACCTCACCCCTTCCCTCCAGCTTTATTCTAATCTGAGACGTTATCCGTTGTACGGATCGAAATGCGCGCTATTTAAATTGTTTAAAAACGAATAAAAAAAAGAAGGCGTAAACGGCAATTCTAATAAATTAGTTCGCTAATATCGCTGGGGGGCGGTTAAGCTTTAAAGAGGCGCGCTTAAATTTATAATCGGGCTCATAAAGCGACCGCGCGCGCTTTTGCTCTCTCGGCATATTTGTTCGATTGTTATTTTTTTTTCAAACTTATACGACATTAATAAATCCGCGCACGGGAGCTCGTAAGTTCGTGTATACTTGAGAAAAATACTCGGGGAATTTACAGGAGTGAAAATATTTGCCGCGCGCCCCTTTTTCTGTCCCCCCCCTCCTAACACGTACCCCGCTTTCTCCGCCATTTATTTATCATCGCGTTGCCGCGGTGGGATTACGCCAAAACTCTGGGGCAAATAATTTTTGACTCAACAGTGCATTCACACACACACACACACACACACATAGCCTCAGCGTCGCTGGAACATTAGTAAAGCCCCTTTGCGCTCGAGAAAATCGCTACGGTGCTGCGTTGCAAATTCTTCCTTTTCGCCTGCCGCCCCCCTTCCCGTCTTCCTCCTATCCTACCTCCTTTTCCTCTTTCTTTCTTTATATATTCTTCCTCTGTTCTATCGCATACCTTCCAACTTTTTCTCTCGCTTTAATCTTTAATTTATTTGCATTGCGCGCGGACATTACAGCGCTACTTTCCTTATTTATTTGGTTTTTTTCTTCAAATCTTTTCCTTTTTTTCCGTTTCACAACAAATATTCACGTTGCAGTCGTAAATAAAGCAGAAAAGATCTAGAGTTATCGAAAATTTACTTTATTGCGATTGCGTGTAAATTCGTAGCGTACTCGCAATTACGATTTCATGCTCGTATAAAATTAACAGTCTTTGTTTTCTTTTCTTTCTGTATTATAAAGAAAAAACATTCTCACCGTCGCTAGTGTCGTTCAAACAAACAATGGTTCTTCATTTATATTTCGCTATTGATTTATTATAGATTGATATTACATAAATTAGTGAATTGCATATACAATTTGATTATTTACCGATTTCCAATAAAAATTTGTAACAGCGTAAGATCGTTTTATAAATATTCATTAGCCTTGTATCGTTGTATCTGCGCTTCAAGCATGATATCAAATTACGTTACATTGTCTGTTATTTATTGTATTCAGGCACTGTAATTGAAATACTGCGCATTACACGGCTTATACGTTCTATCCTGCATTATTAAAATCAGCAGATTAATTTTAATCTGTTAAAAAAGTACATGGCAGTCCACCTGCAAGTAAGAAAAAAGCAATGCATAAATTTTCATTGATAAACTATCGAGCAACCTCATGAAACGTAAATATTTGACCAGTTACGGCTAGGATTCACCGCGTTAGGATCGCCATTTATTTCTCCCAATATTTATCTGTCGCACCGTTCTAAATCTTTTGAGCACTCAATATACTAGTGGGCGCGTCTAGACCTTGTAATAGCACTCCCCCAGAGGATTTATTGCCTTATTAGTGTTCACCCACTGTTCAAACAACCGACGTCCCCCCTTGCTCTTACAGTGGAAAAAAAAAGAGAATCTATAACCGCTATCCGACGAACAAGAACGCAGCACAGGTTTATCTTACACGTGTTCTTTTTTTGCTCCCTCGTGAAAGACACTAACTGATTTTTTTTTCTTTATACAAACGAGAAAATTGAAAGGTTCCGGCTAACTAAATGCGCCAAAGAAATCTTTTTACTGCGATCCGCGTTATCAGATTGCTTGTATGATTAACATTATAATTGATAATGAGATTATAATTTCTGTGTTGATGCAAATGGTAATTAGGCGTACGTCGTGTTATTACTGTAATAAACATATTATACGGCAATTTAATAGCTGTTTATGCTGTATGAATATTAGGAAAATCGATCGAGAATGCGCGAGCGCTAGGTATTTGCTTTTAGCACTTTGAAAGTATACACACGCGCTGGCCGCGATAATAGTTGCGAGCGCGAAAAGTTAACGTTGTAAATAATTATTTTTCGCCGTTATTAATTTGAAATCTACCACAACACCTGTAAACCAATATACAGTTGGGCGTAATAAAAAAAGAAAATAGTTTGCACCAAACGCGAAACCAAGACACCTTCCCTCATAACATTTCTCTCTACACGACCCATGAATTTCGTTAACAATTGTATACTTCCGAGTCGTGACTTCGGGAGCTTTGCTCTCTCCGCGCAAATAACGGTGATGTGCGCGAAAAGTTTTCCTGTATAACGAAGCTTCCCGCGTTGCGACAAAAAGCGCGGGATGGTCGGAAAAAAAAGAAATTGTCCCGGGTTCTCCACTCCGTCAAGCTAACCACGTGCAAGTACGTTCCACAAAGCTCTCCGGTATCCTTGACACTCTTAACCCACATTATGCCTCTCTTTCTTTCTTTATTTTCATTTTTCTTTCTGTTATTTCCAAGACAGTGGCAACATCAGCCGCAAGCCTCTTTACCTCCGAAATTTCTCTCCCGCCGCAGAGAAAGAAAGGGAGAGGGAGGAAAAAAGGCATCGCCGTGAAAAAGGCGTCCGCGAGTGCATCTGCAAATTATCCGAAAGCGCGTCGAGCTAGGGGATGGGGGGCGAAGAAGTGGAGGGTATAAGGGAGCGACGTACGCTGGAAGCTGGAAGCCGGAAGGAATGGGAGGAGGGGTGGGGTGGATGGCAGAAGGACCGGAATCGTAGAGAGACGAGTAGGGGGGGGGGATAGGGCACGCTCCGGTGGTCGGTCGCGCGGCGGGTGGCGGCGGCGGCGGTAGCGCGCAGGCGTCGCGGGGGTCGAAGGCGACATACGGGGGGAGGCGCGCGCGCGCTCGCCGGCCGCAGGGGAAGAGCGGGGGGCTGATGCCTCTCGGCTGCAGCAGCAGCAGCAGCCGAACGGAGCCAGTGCGATTCGCGCCGCGAAGCCTGACGCTCGTGTGCGGTCAAGTTTATGCTCCGTTTCTCTCTTGGTTCTTTTGCTCCCCGTCGCAATTGCGTTGCCGAATCGCTTTTGGGCTGGCGGTTCTGTACGTTGAGGTGCTGTGCCGGCGGGTGATGACATTGAGCCTCGCGTCTGGTGGTGCGCAGATGTGACCGGTTCTCGTTGACCCTACGTACACGCAGACGAGGGTGATGCAGATGTCCGATCGATCGAAGTTAATGGAGTGGTGAGATTGTGCGCGAGCCCGCTACTGACGTCGCTTGCCGCGCCGTCGCTCGTCTCGTCTTCCGACGGAGCGCGGCTTTCGGATTTGCGGAAAGTTCAAGTTGCCGGCCTGCGGTTTCTACGAGCGCCCCTGTCGCACACCTCTGTCTCTCTCTCGCTCGGCTCGACCAAGATTGATCGTTGGTTAATGGTAAATTATTCATTATAAACTTTTCCTTTTGACTCTCCCTTGAAACGCATTTAATGAGGACTTGGAAGTTATTCTTTTTATCATCAAAAGAATTATTGATTTCCGGTACAGTGTACACCGGGTACAAAAGCTCCGCTCGCGGGATATGAATGCACATGTGTAATGTGTGTGTTATGTGTGTGCAGGGGCAAATTAATTTCTAGCGAGATGTTTCATTTAATTTCTCATGCTTACGCGCACAAAGCAATTTTCGTTAAATGGACAATTAGCTTCCTTGACAAAAATTTAATGAATACGTAATACACTCGTCTCTCTCTCTCTCTCTCTCTTGCGATGGTATTGCTGTATAACTGCGAGAACACAATTAAACGTACCCGCGGCGAAGTTGAAATTTTAAGTGGTTAATAAATATGTAGATTGCTTCTGCCGATAAAGGACACGATAAGCTTTATAATAAACGCATCTTCAAACTTTGCCATCAGCCGACGAGAGACGCCGAAAAAGCCTTTACGATACGGAAAATCTCTTTAAAATTTGTAATTGATCCAGAAATGCAGAAAAAAAAGGAGGGGAGTTCTCTGGCAACAACGAGGCAAACAAGATTTTCGACGATTCAATTAGAAAACTTTGCGATCCCATTTTCGAAAAAAAAAATCGCGAAAAGCCGGAAATGCAAAATCCGAATTCGCGAGGTAAAAGCCTATCGTCATCATTCGCCTGTCTTAATTAACCGAACATCCGAAAGCTATTTTCGCCCGCCAAGCCAATCAATGGACATTGCTCAAGCAGATTTATGAATTTCAATTTAACCCCACGTGCCACGGAGCAAGAGCGGCGTAATTAGGCGAGAGGCGAGGAGGGGGGGGGGGGCTCGCTCGATCGGCTCTCCTCTTTTTTTCCCCTCATCCCCTTCCCCACCTCGACAAGTGAAAATTATGCAAACGTGGCTGTGAGAGAGAAAGAGGCTATATAGCCTTTACCGGAAGACTCTCGGAGTTTTGCTCGGCTACAAACGAACGTTGCTTTTCCTCTACAGCCGGCATTATCTGATATATCGATTGCTGCACGGCTGCTACTGCTGCAGCGTACGTTTCGGGGTTTGCGTTTGTTGCCCGCGATGAGGGGGGGAAGATAAAGGGAGACTGCTTTCCGATTCTATCGTAGTGCTTTTTCTTTTGTACCCCCCCCCTTGAGTTCGCTATACGCTCTCTATTGGACGAGCATTAGAGGAATAAAGCTTTATGGGGGACTCTGATTATTACGCTCATCAGATTTCGCGTGCCGGGGGGGAGCGCTTTGTGCCGCGGATGCCGCTGTTGCTTTGAAAAGTCGACTTGGGATGGGCCGAAAAAAAGAAACGAGCGCTCTCTCGTTTGCAAAAGAGCTTGCGCTCGCTTGATACGTCCTCTTTAATACAACCCGATGGGCCGCCGCTGCGAACTTTAAGTAGGATTCTTCAGTTTTTTTTGCCTCCATTTTTTATTTTTTCGTCAGATAAGAGATTTTCTCAAGCTGGAATTTTAAATACACCGTATTTGCATTGCACTGCATTATGTATTAGAAGATTATGAAATATTAATTTGGAAAAAAGCTCTAATTAAATGAGAGCAAAGTTGTTGTTACGCCGGAAATGAAAAAGGAAAAAGACCGTGGGACAGTAAAGTCGACTTAAAAATAATACAGCGGACAAACTTTGCTTGCTAAAATAAAAGTTATACGAAAAAAAGAGGGAAGGAAGCGCAGCCGAAACAATTTAATTACTTCATCAGAATATAAAGTTAGTATTATGTCTACCGATATAGGAAAAAGTTGCACGAGTCTTAGGGCTCGCACACACAAGTCTCTCGTTTTTTCGAGCCACAAATCAGTGCTGCAGTGGGTGTGTTTATCAGGCGTGGTCCACGAATCATATACGAATAAAATCGATCGGCCGACAGCGCTCGGAGCTGCATTTTGCGCCCGGCTGTTCCTTCATTTTTCTCCCTCCCCTGATTCTTGTTTTTTCGTCGCGCGGACACAACCACTCCTCGCGCGCGCGTGACCCGCCGCCAGCTATACGTCTGCGCATGTAGGTCAGCACCGACAGTCCCGCTGATCGCCCGACCAACTCTGCACCGCGCGGGATTTTTTTTTTTTTGTTACGATTCTAAAAATCTTCAAGACTATACCTTTCGTGTGGCTGTGCGTATCGAGTTTTCATTGCTGACGCTCGAGTTTGCCGAAGAATCTTTTGCCCCGCACTCCAGCCTGTTTACAATTTCACCCTCTCTGTCGAAGATTCATTATGGAGAGCATATCGGGTTTAAAGTGCCGCGGAAAGAAAATAGCTCCGTCAGTGCAGTAGAGAGAGCAGAGAGCGCAGCTCCGACCGCGGAAATCCCCCACATCATCTAGCTCAGGGCTTCGGGAGTGCAGTATAAGACACACAAGAGGGCTCCGAATCCAAACGAATTGCCGCGGCGGTAGTACGGGGAGAGGTGAAAGGGTGGTGCCACCCCCGCCCTCGCGGGGATTCGAGAAACTCGAAGCCCCCAGCCCGAGCCCATTACTCTCGATCGGCCCATCCCCGCTCGACGAGTCCGCATCTTAAGAGGCTCGGGCTTCGGGATTTATACCGCGGAGCCGCGGTCCCAGCAGCGGCGGCCCCTCCCCACGGCCTGTCCTAATTCGGCCTAGCGCCGACTAATCTCGCGAGCAAATCGGAGGGGGGATATTCGCAATTCTCTTGCTGCGCCGAACTCCCTCGCTTTCTCTCCCTCTCCCTCTCTTGAGGGAAAGAGACAAAGTCTCAAACTCAAATATAAGGCAACCGCTCTGTCGCTGTACCGCTAGCTTGACTTTTAATCTTTGTTGTGCACTTGAACTGTGGCAGCTTTTGTCCCGATTACTCTATCTCTCTCTTTTGCTCTCGCGCAGATTTAGGGGGGAGTTATGGTCCTTATCGTTAAATTGAACGCT
The DNA here is from genome assembly GCA_030522585.1 of Anagyrus pseudococci. Lineage (NCBI taxonomy): Eukaryota > Metazoa > Arthropoda > Insecta > Hymenoptera > Encyrtidae > Anagyrus > Anagyrus pseudococci. Next base: position 62,089 of record JAPYYQ010001013.1, on the reverse strand, counting down.
GTCGCGCTAGAGTGAATAAATAACAGAGCCAAGCGAGAGGATGGGACTTCTTCTCTTCGAGATAAATTACTTTTAATGGGGCGGCGCAACTTATTAGCGCGATGATTTATTATTTCGAGTGTAGACTGCTTTGTCTTTAACGATTAAAGTTATTTTATTGCTCAACTACTAGTACTCGTAGCTCGAATCATTTGAATTTATAAACTTCGAGCAGTTTTGATTAGACCCCCGTCCCCCAGTTTGATGGTAGGCGCATATACGATTAAAACCAGAGGCTTAATGGGACGAACGTGTTTGCGTTTATATTATTTTATGTGCGTATATACTTATGCGCGCGCGGATGAATAACGCCTAATATTAATTTTAAATTTTAATCAGTTTACATCTCGCGAGAGAAATAATTAAACGACGAATTAATTTCCGTACACGCGACTGCCCGCCGCATGTATGTGTGTACGTGCTAGATCGATGATTATAAATTTTGTTATCGCAAATTCGAGTAAGAATAATCAATTGCGTAGGTGAATTTTAATCGGCAATTCTATCGAGTCATCGGCGTTATTATTCTTTTAAACTCGAGCTCATATTCGTGGGTGAAAAATAAATAAAATATAGCAATTTTATAATGGCGCACAACAATAATATCCGCAGCCATAGAACATGATGATAGGGTAATCTTGTTGTAAAGTTGGAGAAGCGAATGCTACAACACGTAGCAGAATTCGCTCCTCAGAACAGAGCAGAGAGAGAGAGAGAGCGAGTGGAAGCAGAGTAGGAGTTTAGAGAAGAGAGAATGGAGAGAGAGAGCTGATGCAAGTCCAGTCGCGTGTTAAGGTCACACAGAGAGTGGTGTCTGTGCTGAGGGCGGGCGGGGGAGGACAGGAAGGGTGTGAGGGAGGCTCTCGTTAATTAGGTTCGCTAATTTGTGCGGGCCCTACAGACGTGAATAATTACATTTTCGCGCTCCACCCGCAGCTTTCTCTCAGAGGGCAAGAGAGAGAGAGTGAGAGAGTACACACTCGGCCCCTATATCCTCGGCTACTCGGCTGATAATGCAACGCGCGTTACATTATCCAAACTCCCGGCGCACACCTCTACTGGCCCAGCGAATTTTCATAATTCAGAACCGGTTTGACATCGGCCTTTGTGCCGAAGCGCAAGCGAGAATTGATAACAAACGATAGCCTGCGAGATACGTCTTTCTCTCTCTCTCTCTCTCTCTCGCTCTACAGCCTGTTAACCCTCTATCGCACTTCTTTAACACGACTAGCTTCATTGGCAGTCAGCCGCTATTCCTGTACCCCACTCTCTGCTACGCGCGTTATCCCTTGCCACACTGCATTACATTGTGTTATCGCAATGTTAATGCTCCGTGGGAAAATGTTATATCGGGTACGCGATATTTTCGAAAATGCTGATTTTTAACCTAATAATTATTAATTTTATAAAAATTGGTAAACAATGCGATATGGAATGATGTACGTTGTTGAAAATGAAATTTTGATATTGGTGAAAATAATTACGTCTTAGTAGCACGTGGTGATACGTTTTTTCATAATTAGAGATGCTGTTTGTCTGTACGAGAGCTTTAACGTTCGCACGTCGACAGTGTCTCGTTATAACGTGAAGCTTGGATGATGCAGCGGCTATGTAAGCGCAAAATTTACGACAGCCGTCAGCATTTTGAGATTGACATTTTCAGCTTTGGGATAGACACCGTTGCGAGCTTGCCCCTCGGCTATGTTCCCTACTCGGGAGGCTGGCCTCCAATCGCGATGCTGGATATGTCACTGTTCGAATGAGAGCTTTCCATTTCGAGCTCTATCCAAATATTCCTCTCCCTCTTTTTTCAACATGTTCATGAACCTTTTTTTTTTACTTTTTTTGCTACGCGGAAAGTACAAGCCTCGTGCATTGATGATGGATTAACGGATCTCCGGATAAATGATTGATTTTATATTTTACCCTTTTTTTTTAATGACGGAAAGGGGAATGTGAAATATTTGACGAGTTTTTCTCGGTTATTACCGGGCTATTACAATTTTGAGGGACAGTTAAATTTTTTTTTCGACCGAACCTGTGTTGGTTTTACGTTCGAGGCTTCCGCTATACGCGCTGAAATTCGCTTTTGAAACATAAAATAATTAACGCAGAAGATAACGCGATAAAATAAAAACGTTACTGTCTGACCATTTCCGTGCTTTACTACTGCGCGTCGTATTCCAGCTAATATAAGCAATCAATTTTATCTTAAAACGCCATGGTATTAAAATATTTACGATATGTGAAAATTTTGAAAGTTTGAATAAATTAGCAATTTTAACAGCCGCAAAGACCCATGAATCTTGCAATACTCAATCAAATTAAAGCGCGGGCTATCTGACGTGGTTCGTAAAATTTTCATAAATTCAAACTCGCATAATCTACTTTGGCGAAATTTCGGGTAGATTTTCAGAGACGCATAAATAAAAAAAAAGAGGTATGTGGAGGGTGAGAGTAAAACTGCAGGAAAATCAGTCGTGGTATCGGGATTTCGGGAGCTACTTACACCGCGACGCGAATTAACTTGTCGGCGAGGTTAACGAAAATTTATATCGGTTGCAGGGATCGGATTTTGACGGCAAAGCTTTATTGCGAAAACAAAATCAAAGAGAGAATGAAAAAGTCTGTGTGTGTGAAGCTCGTCGCCCGGAAAAAGCCGCGCTAATCGTCGACTCAACGATAACGCGAAATTAATCGGGAAATTACAAGGACCGAGGCAATTTGCCAAAATTCACGTGGCTCAACTTTGCTTCTGGCAAAGGGAAGAGACTGAGACGAATTACCAATCAGCAACGATTTAAGGGACCGGATGTTCGCGAACTAAAGCATCGCGCGGCCGGAGACTTACTTTTCGCGGATGCGCTTACTTTGGATTGTTTCCCAAAAGTGTTTTTTTTTTCGACGCAATATTTGAGCGTTGCTATTTTTTTTTCTTTTTGCCACGCGTATTTTGAGAGTTTTGTTTACGGTTCCATGGGTTAAACGAGCAGCGCGTGTTTACAGATGAGGCAAAAAAATCAAATAACCGAAGTAACTTTAGCCGTTGAACGCGTGTGTGTTCGATCGAATTTTGTGGCTTTTGTTTAAACAAAAGTAAGAGAAAGTTGACCCCCCACCGATTGAGTGGATCAAAAAGTTTGTCATTTATTTACTATGCGCTTCGGTTTTATTTTAAAAGGCTCTCTCGCTGCGCGTTCGATAGCATCATTAAATATTTGATTTAAATGAATTTGCTTATTCGAATGATTTTGAACGAGAGAGAGAGAGCGCGCGGGTCGGGAGAGGATAATATTGTGCTTATGCAATGTGAATATTACAAAATGCTTTATGTACCAGTGTGCAGATTTACCGCGTAGCGTTTCGAATCGATATTAAAAACACGCCCGGTAGTTACAATTTCACGTTTCAATAGGCTGTAATTTTGCAAAATGTTCCGACTCTTTTGCAATCAATGAACAATTACCCTCGGCTCTTGTGAATGTTTAAGAATTATTTTTTTCGTTTCATATCATCGATCGTTACCAATTGGCTTTTTAATCAATTCTTAAATTAAAAAATAGCTCGATTGATAAAACAAAGCTTTTGTTGAACAAACGTATCGACGTTCATTATAAGCCGTATACGAAATATCCCGCTCGCCTGATCAATATCGCGTCGATTGTCTAAACGAATGGAAAAATTAATTTTCTGCAATTTTTTGCAATAAACCCCTTTTTGTTTTAATCATCGATATCCATCGCGGCAACGTTATCCACTGCGAAGTTCTTTATAACGCGGAAATCAGTGCGAGCAGCTACTCCAATAACTTCGGCACGAAGCGCGACGAGGAGCAGCTGCGCGGCCGAATTAAAGCGCTACCATGCGAAATGCGTTTGGCTGAAAAATTAACTAGCCGCACATCCTGCGCACACCGAGAGCTTTACCTGTGCTCATTAGCATCTCATAACGTTGGCCCCGACGGTAAAACACGGGGTCACAGTAACCGCAGAGCGAGAGAGAGAGAGAGAGCCGTAGGTGGTTGCCGTACACCCGATCCAGCGGCAAGAGTAGTCTCGCGTATATGGAGGGATGACGGCAGGGGTGAGGGAGGAGGAGGCGATCGAAAGTGCCGAGGTCGAATTTAATTTAGTCCGCCGGGGCCGTTTGCTCTCTCGCGGCGCCCCCGCGCGCGCCCAGAGGGAGGCGCGCACCCCTTTGTGAATGCCGATGGCTCGGTCGTTCTTTTCCAGCCGAGGCTTGATCTCTTCGTACCGGCCGGCCGCGAAAGCGTAACCAGCGAACCGCGTGAGCACACATTCCGTCCCCTCTCTACACACGCCTAAACCCATCCGGCTTTTTCGGCCTGCCCGAGAGGACGCGCGGCGTGTAATTTCACTCCCCTTTTCGCCTACGCGACTGCTGCTGCGTATACACGTCCCTACGCGTATATACGGCGAAGCGTCGATGCTTTCGAGGCTCAGACGCTCGGTCTCTATATTATACGACCGCGAAAGCCGCTGCTACGTAGTAAGCCTCTCCCCCACTCTCCTACAAGGCCTTGCGAGCCCCTTTGTATACGCCGAACCCGTCGCTTATCTGCACCGTCGTCTCCGACGCTGTCATAATCGGCGGGGCTATGACTCTATACGTATACACCCCATGGGATTTTCGTGGTTTTATTAACAAAGAGATATGGGGGGAAGAGTCGAGGAAAGAAAGGAAGGGCAAGCCTGGAGGGAAGCAGCAGTGGTGCAGTGAAGGGGTTCTATATGGTCGCTTATACGGGCGAATTACGCGCGTTCCTATTTAGCCGCGGTGTAGCCGGAGAAGGACCGGTGCGTAGCCGGGCGCACGAGGCGAGTGCGTATCTCTGGTCTTCGTGTACTCGCAACGCCATGGACGCGTTTACGTCCTGTTGGCCAATGCTAGAGAGAGAGAGAGAGAGAAAGACGAGCTGAGACCATGGGAGTATCATCCAGTGCTGCACAGCTCGTATATATACCGGTTGCGGAATAGCGAGGATATATTGGAGGCCCGAGAAGTGGTAGTCCGATAACCCTACCGGCAGCAGCGGCGGCTTTCAAAGTGCTCGCTCGGCCGCTGCTCTCTTTGCAAGAGCTTATGAAAGCTCGAGCTTCAGCTCGGTAGGAGCGCTCGCGCGTCAAGTGGCCCCTATCGAGAGAGAGAGAGAGAGAGCCCGGGCTTAGGCAGAGGCTCCGTCGCTATACTTGCACGACGAGAGCAGCAGCAGCAGCCTGCCACGCGAGCTTTCAAGCTGTACGGTAATGACGGCCGGCCTCAGGCCGCTCTCCTCCTCCCTCTCTGGCTGGCTTTAAAGTTGAGGTGCCAAGCTTGATTTTCCAAGGACACGCCGAGGTGAGAACTACTGCGACTACTAATACCACCGCTCTGCCGTCGTCAAAGACCTGGGGCTCCTCTCGCTTTCTCTCTCTCTCTCTTTCGGCCTGAGAGAGCCTGCTGGCACGGCTCCGACCAGCTCTGCACTGCACTCGCTTTAACGAGGAATTAAGGTGGTTAATTGACTGAGCTCCAGACGAAGCAGGCTCTCGCTTCCTCTCTACGGCGGATGCTGCTGCCTTCGATATGGCTTAAAATTTATTCCGAGAGCTCGCGATATGCCCTGTGAACTATTTTCCAGCTTATACTCCTGCTTAAACTCGAGGAAAAGAATAATTGCATTACAGTTTGAATAATGAACTGGACTCTCCCCCTCCCCTCCAGTGCCATTTAACTTATTCTCCAAAGCGTTGTGTATGATTTTAAAGTTGATTGCGTTATGGTAATCTCGATTCGTCTTGAGAAATGGGAGGAAAAGGAAAAGCTGCCGCGGCTTGAAAATATAATTACCGGTAGCACGCAAGTGAGAGACAAAGTAGAAGCGAAGGAGAAAGAGAGGAAGAGAGAGAGCTTTAATTACAGGATTAACTTTGTGTATTTTGTTACAAAGTAATCTCTTGCCATTAAATTTGTTTCGAGCGCGAACGAGAGCGCCTAATAAAATTACGCAATTAGGATTCTCAACGGCTCATCTTCTAAAATGAAAATTAATGAAATTTTCGAAAGAGACAAAAAAACGGAAGAGAAAAAAATTTCCAAATCAAATTTTACGCCCGAAAGCGCATTTCGTAAAAAGCGGAAATTCCCGCGGGAAATTAAATTAAAGCGCGAGGCCGAAAGGCACATGCACACACACCGCCAGAGGAGGGGTGGGAGCCACTAGGAAAAAGGCATATCACTATTTTCGTCCTCTGCTTCTTCTTTCTTTTTCCAATTCCGCCGCGCGGGTATATAGAAACGCGCACGAGCCAAGTAGCAGCAGCAGCCCTTCTCCGACCCGACTAGGCTCGTTAAATTCAAAAGTCATTAACAGGCTGCAGGTGGGAGGATTGGGAGAGGGGGAGAGGTTAGCCGGGGCTCCTTTATTGTTATTGCATTATCATCGCTAGCCGCTACTCTTAATCTCCGCGCAATCGACTGGGCCACTTTCTTCGGCCGCTTTCCTCATTATATCGCGGGCATTATCGAGTTATTAAAGGCGAGATACCGCTCTCTCTCTCTCTCTCTTTCTCTCGAGATCAGGCCGCACCCGACGCATTTTTCGCTTTCCGCTTCTCCTGGCGCGACCTCCTTCCCTCGCGGCCCCTCTCTCTTTCTCCGGCCATTCGCTCCTTCCTCGTTCGCCGAGAAATTCCCACCTCGAACCCCCTCCCCCCCCCCTGGGAGAGCAGACGCTTGCCGAGTTTTCTCGCAGTTTTCCTTGGCCATGCGTCCGCCGGAGCCTTAGTCGGGTGAGGGGGTGGCGCGGCCGCTTTCATTCCGTGGAAATGGCCCTGTCGTGCATTTTAATAATAAAGTCGTTTTCCTCGTAATTATTGCATTTTATTTCATAGCCGCCTTCTTGGGGCAATTGTCCCTTTCGAACGATTAAATTTTACGGTTATGGAAAATGAAATTTTCCTCGATCATAAATCTTGCTTCTATCGAGTGAGAGAGAAGCCCTCCATTACCAGTTATGATTTTTTAAATGTAGAAACATTCCTCCCTCGTCGCGAATGGAGTATTAAACTTCTTTTTTTTTCTAAAAAAAAGGAAAAGTTTAACGTTACGTAAAGTTTGATAAAGCGGTATTACCCGTTGAACGTCGTCCTTTCAGAATTAAAATTACGTTTGATCGCGAGCCGGATGAAAATGTTAAAAAATAACTTTCGTGGCCAACGTAAGCACCGGGTTGAATAATAGAAAGAGTGACGGGGGAGAGAGAAATAGAGCGGGAAAGGAGTCCCGCGAAGTCGATTCTCATTTTTCAAAGGCCCGCCCAAGCCAGCGCGCATACTCGTCTCTTTTGTACGAGGCACATGCGCAAACACAAAAACTTTACAGCTTATTCAGAATATTTTTTTACAGCCGCACCGTTTGATGTTTCACTCTCGGTAGAGTACTCAATGCACGAGAGAGAATTATATTACAATGATGCTTTTGAAAATATTTTTGGCGAAAAAGGGAATTTTTTTTCGTAGGCTTATGCTTAAATACTTGCATTACATTAGGCTTCTCTTTTTTTCCAGAATTTTTTGCGAGTTAATTAAAAATGCTGCGATTTTAATTAAAATTTTTCCAAGCTTTTTTCTTCCTTTTCGTCATTATCATAAAAAATTACGGCTTTAAAATATGCTCCTAGACAAGAAAAAAAACATGTCGGTTAACAAAAGTGTAAGTTTGACGTTAGATTATGATAAAATCAAGCGATGTAAAAGTACCCTTTTAAAAAAAAGGCCGCATTAACCGCAGCAGGCTTCCCGCGGTGTATGAACTCCAGCGTCCTTCAAAATTTCCATGCGCTCTCGCATTTCAATCAGAATCCGGAGCTCCTCTTTCTGAAAATCTACTCCGCGACTCGGAAAGGAGAGAAAGAGGGCGGCTTCTTTTGAAAAGCTCCAGCCAGCTATTTATCCACGTCCGGTTTAATGCGTTTCTCGTTCCCCGGGCAGCTTAAAACTAGGATGTCGGGGGGGAGGGGGGGCGACTCGGGATCTGGCGTGCGTCCCAGTGAAAAGGGTCGACGCCGCGGACAATTCAAGAGTCCGCTCGCGCGCGCGCGGCTTAATCTAATTTAGCTAGGAGATTCGCGAGGCGCGACGACGACTGCCGGGACGCGGGCTAACGTTTAAAGTGCCATCCAGCGCGCAGAGCGTGTGTGATCTCCCGTGTGCGGATGAATTATGCGGGCATCAATCGGGGGATTCCCCGGTGGTCCAAGGAGATGTAATTTATAGGGGCTGACTGTAAATGGTTGAAAATGAATGAAAAAAAGAAAAAAGTGAACTGTAATTGTAACGATGAGAGTAAGGGAGAGAGAGGCGAGCTAGAATGAAATACGTCTCATTACAGCCGCAAGTGCAATTTAGACGAATGGGGGAACGGTTGGGGGAATTTGGAGCTCGTTGTCATCAAGTCTGCTGACACGGCGCTTGCGTCACATTTGCATATATGGCGCTCGCGCACACCTACTACCGGCCTCAGTCTCTCTTACTCGGCATGCACGCGCGCACCCCCCCTTCCCCCCTCTCTGCAGCACACGGTCCCGGCTAAGCTGAATTTCATCATATCCTAGATTGTTCTACATTTGATGCCTCTAGAATTATCTCGCGCTTCTTACTTTCTCCAGAGGCTCTCTTCACGGGCTTTTGAATTTATATTATTCTACTGCTGATGAATTTTTTCTTTTAAACTTGATAGCAAATTTTATTAATTGTTTCGTGACGGTGCTATTTGTGTTGGGAAACAAGTAAACGAGTCGGAATGTAGACACATTTTTTTTTCTTCGAAAAGCTATCGGATAAGAAAAGCTTTCGAGTCGACCAGGCGCGTGTGAGTTTATAAAAAGGCAAATTTTATGTAAACCTATTGAAATCTATGCGCTCAATCAGCCCCGTAGAATACGGGGCATCCCTGACGGCGTTTGATTTTACTCTTTTGCTCCCCCGGAAATCAAAATGGAAAATTGAAATTTCATTTTACCTACCGAAGGCTCCAATAACCCTTTCTAAATGAACGATCCGAGAAGACGGAAAGGAGGCCTGTTTTGAAATTTAATATACTGCCGCTGGGGCGTCATTAGGTGATTTCATTGAATACTAATAGTCGACTGTCGGATATGCCTGGGATATACTCTCGTGTTTCCACGCTGAACTTGGCCTCTCTAATTAAATCCCCTCCTCCCTCTCTCTATCTATTTCACGCTACCTCTGCCTCTCTCTTTCTCTCGTGTAATCGCGAGAAATAGTTGGCATTTATTAAGCGTAATCAGCGCCAATTTTCCCTCGTTCTCTCTCGTTCCCTCTCTTTCTCTGGGCTTCATGCAACGAAAAGGTGCAGCTTCCTTCCCTCGCTTTGCCACTGTGCGCAGGCTTCTCTTCTTTGGCCACCCGTGCGTTGCACCCAGAGCAGGGACCAACGGAAAATACGACTCCCCATTTAATTTGCCGAGCTACTCTTGGCGTTTTCCAAACGCTATAACGATTTCCGGTTAGATTAGCCTCCGATGCTTTAACCCCCTCCCCATTTCTACCCTACTCGTTAGCCTATAAAGTAAACCCTTGAAAACGAATTCCCTTTGATTATTTTTAAGAAGCGCCGGGAGTATTACATTTTTTTCTCATTGATAAAGTAAATTGATGGACAGAGCGAGCGAGTAGCCTTTATAGCTTATAGGGAATCCCGAACAATGATTAGTGAGCCCATGCAGCTGCCGAACTCCGAGTACAACGAGTAGATCTCATGTCGGCCAATCAATGGGTGCGCATCGCGACGACATCGAAAAGCTGCACAAAGAGCCAGCCGCGGATCAGCTCGACAACGCTGTACAACCCCCATAAAAATATAAAGATAGCGTAAGGGTGGCCTCAGGGGGCGAGCTAAACAGAGGGGGCTCTCTCCTTGCGAAAATCATGATTGACGTGCGTCGTCGGCGTTGCTAACAACGACGACACAGCAGTAGTGGCGCTTTGTCCGTGCGCTTCTTGTAAGCGCCCAAGGGGCCGAGGGATTTTTTTGTTCTGGGGTGCGGCCGGACTTATATATACGCGCTCGACACCCTCGCCTGCAATTACAGCGTCTTTTGATGGGAACGTGATCGGGGAGCCGTAGTCACTTTCCTTCTCACTCGCTCTCTCGCGTATACTTTCTCTCTTTGTTCGCCTGCTGCTTGTAATTTCTTTTCTCGCGAGCGAGTGCTTGGCGAATCGGAAGCTCAGAGCGACTAATTGGCTTCCATTAATCAACATCTGTTCGGCCGACGACTTCTTCGTTCTAGCTTCGATTACGTTATCCCCTACAATTCCTCTCTCTCTCGCCCTATATCTCCCAGGTTGCCTCTTCGGCTTCTATTTTCGAAAATCTAATTGCAACAATTCAACAATTCCAATGAGCCTATTTTTATCGGCACCTTTCGTTCTAAGATCTGGTTCTCAGCTCGCGTGACTTACAAGGTTTAGCTCGCAAGCGCTACGTGGCTACGACGTATCATTCGCACGCGAGAACGCGCGTTTACACACAACACGCAGAGCTAATCCAGAAAAAATCGCGCGCAAACCGTCATCAGGCCCGTTCCCATTAGCCATACAACTCGAGCTCGTTATCAGCAGCAGCAGGCAAGACGGACGCAGAGAGAAATCCCGAATGGCGAGAAAAGGGAGGAAGAGAGAGAGCGGAAGACAGAGTGGAGGGACACAGCGGCAAATATCAAATGTACCGTTGGAACGGGCCGAGAGAGCCCCGTCATCGCCCTCGTCGTCGTAACGTAATATGCGCCCCGACGGATGATATACGCCAGCGGCTCCAGGTACAAAAGGCTCCCATCGCCGCGCGCCCAGAATGATGGATGCTCTCTCTCTCGTTGCCATTGTGCCCTCCACCAGCGCGCTATGCACTGCTCTCGCGGAACTGGACCGTGGCGCTGGCAGGAGACCTTGTACATATACCTACTCCCTTATATCCTCGTTTCTCGCTGCTGCTGCTGAAAGTTCCTTCGGCAAAATAGCTCTGCCGGCCTCTTGCTTTCCTTCCCGTCGATGTTACCAGCCTCTTTGTGCCGCGAAAATGACTCCGCGCCCGGGATTTTTCGGCTTTTGCTGGAGAAAATTAATGGCTCGCCCTCGTATACCGTACCTCTTCAAGCATACTTGTTGCTGAACGAGCATGCTAAGAAGTACATATCGATTTTTCCTACAGACGTATCACCCAATCGTCGGGGTTCCGATACCCCACAACGCGACTTGGATTCTCATCTCTCGGCTTCTGGCCATTTCTCTCAAGACAAACACGAGGTGCGTGTACCAGCCGTGGCATCGTCGTCGCGCATAAGCAAATTGCTAGTGCACTCCGTGCGATACGAGTCTCCCTCCTCGTGCCTACCCCTCATATCGAAGTACACAGCGCGAAGAAAGACGCAACGAAGGGGGCCATAGAAGCGAGACGCGATGGCGCGTGCGCTATCGAACGATCCGCCAGCGGCGGCGCACTCGGAGGGGGGCTAAGTGTAACGGCGTTTGGGTGAAGGAACTCCTCTCTCTCTCCGCTGAATCTTTTTTCTCTCCGCTCGCGGCTTTCGCTCTTACCCCCTTTTACCCTTCTGTACTTTGCCGAGCATCCGGTTTGACTTTTGCTCTCTCTATCTTTCTCGGAGGTTACCGCTCGGTCTTTTACTTTCGCCGCAGCTTTTACCGAGCTTTCTCTCTCTCTCTCTCTCTCGGAACTTTTATTTATGCGCTGCAATGCCGGCGCAACAGCAGCGTGTATGCGCGCCCCCGCTTCTATCCCCCTCTCTCTCTGTCTCGCGTTCGCTGACGCGCGGGCGCCCGGGTTATTGACTTGAATAATAAACGAGAATCCCTCGCGTTTTGCTCGTTATTAAAGCGAACGGCAATTTGCATATTTATTAAGCGCCTCGTGTCGATTGCTCGGTAAAAGCTTTGCCGGATTTTTTTCTACCGTGGCCTACTACCGCCGAGAGCAATCATGCGATCTCTGACTTGACGATTCTGCGTGTTGTTGCTTTTTTTTTGCTTTCTCTTCTGTCAACGTGTTAGAATACTTGTTTATTCGGCAGTGAGAATCAACGCTGTTTTGGGTATAGGAATAAAAAAAGAGTGCGTTATCTATATTTTCAGCTCTTTCTTTATGCAGGCGACGGACGATTGATGAACGTTTTCACGAGCAATGACGTATTTATCGGTGCGCGGCTCATTTGAAATAAAGAAGTGGCTGGGAAATTTGAAAGGAATCCAGGGAGAGCGGCTAGAAATTTCGGGTCAACGACAGTTCGCAAGAGAGAGGGAGAGTTATGCCGCGCGCGCGCACGGCTATACAGCCAGAGAGAGGGCCAAAAATAGAGCGCGAAATTGTCTTCGGCACTTAAACTTTTGCTTATAAATTTTCTCGATATCGCTTCTATTTATCTTGTAAAATATCGGGGGGGGGGGCCTTATATATTCTCTCGAGTGCACCGCTATACTTGCTTCGATATTTATGGACACCGAAAAAAAGAAACGAGCGATTGTTATATAGCCGCGATCGTTCGTGCGTTATTTCATTATGCAAATTATAATGCCGCTTCGACAATTAATTTCTAGATACATCAGAAGCTAAGAGTAGCCGATTCTCTAGTGGGTACCAAATTTATAACAACGATACGCAGCCAATGAAAACCAGCGTCGTCGCTGTAGTCCAATATCCGCAGGCAAATTGATATTCGAGCTTGCAAGCGCGGCGACGTTGAAAAATCGAATTCGCAAAAGTCCGATGAACAAATGCTTCCAAATTCTGCAGAGAGCGAAAGCTACAACCGTATACGGCGCGCTCGGTGCTCCACACGGCTCTCGCTCTCGAGTACCGCTCGCCACTACATCGATCCGCGGCTGCCTTATATAGCCCCGGCTTTACGTGCCGGTGTCGTCGTCGTCGACTACGTCGTTGGCGGCGGCTTTGGACGCTGCGCCTCAGCTCTTGCCTATAGTCAGCCTCTCCCGCAGACAAGACAGGAGAGGGGGGATGGAAAAGAGGAGGGGAGGTTTCGATTTTATAGCAATCAATGATTTACGAGGCAAAACTCGGCAGCTGCTGCTATTGGCACTATATATCGCGTATATGCCATCGCAGTCACCATCTCTCTCTCTCAACTCCGAGGCAAAACTACACGTCCAAAGGCTCCTACACCGCTGTTGGGAATTTCATAAATTCGGCCGAGGAATTCGCGCGTCGACGCGCCGCAAGAGAGAGTACCCCCCTCTGCCTTATACCCAAGACGTGCGGGGAGAATTCCCGCGCGTAAAGACCCCTTCCGAGCCGATATAGGCGCGGGAGAACGCGCGCGGCCCTCCCCCCGGCTTCCGCTGGAGAATTTAAAAATTAAGATTACGCGAATTTTTGCCGAAGCCTCTCTCCTAACGGCCGTAGAATTTCTCAGCCACTTGTCGGTATATGAGGCCCCTGAACTTATGAAATTTTCGATGATTTACGCGCGGCTGGCGCGAAGAATTTTACGGCCGATCGGTTGCTCGGCCGCAGCCGTTCGATTGCGCATTGGTATTCCAGCGATGCCGCGCTACTCTTCTTTTATTTTTTATTAATTTCCGATGTGACGAAAAGAAAGAGAAGAACGCATGTTTCAGGCTTTTTTCATTCTTTTTCTCATAACTGCTTGACGATTCGACTTTGAGAGCTTGTAAAACGTTCGTTTATCGCTGATAAATAGACGACGCCTGCAGGAATATCACGAAGAAAATCTAAATATAATGATAAAATTTAGCGACTGATGTGGTGTGTGTTTTGTGTGTTGTAGGTGAGTATATCATACGCATCTATACCCCTCGCACCCTCTCCTGACGCAAATGGAACATTAAGGAATGAGTAAGTACTTTACGAGAATATTCCGGGACGGGCTGTTTTTTTCTCCCTTCCATCGCGCCGCTCCCGGGGGCGCTCTCTCTCTCTCTCCTCTCATAATTGATTTGCAAAAACATAAAATACGTGTTTACTTTTGCGTAATGGCCCCTGTAATTCTTTTACAAACAGAGCAATCCCGTAAAAAGAAATCTCGCTCCCTGCTCCCCCCCCCCCCTGCACGCAGTAGTCTCTGACTTTTTTCCCCCGCGCCACAGCCAGAGCAAGATAAATAAGCTTTTAACGTGAATTACTGAATTTCCCGCTCTCTGGCAACGGAAGAAAGACGAGGAGGTATAGCTGGAGAGAGAGAGAAAAGGAGACGAGTGTCTAGACAAGGGGATGCGCCCGGCCTCTTCACGGCTCTTTCGACTGCCAATGACAAGTCGAACCTCAAGCGCTTCCTCCCCCCGAACGTTCTCTGTCCGCTGGCCTTCCGTCTTCTCGGCTCTTCTCCTGTCATTCCTATCTTCTATTTTTCGAACTTGCCCCTACTCGACGCCGAATCACGTATTTCGCTTGTCTCTGCTCTCCGCTCCGAATCCGCCGCAGCTTACTTTTTCCCGTCCGACTCAATGGATAGCTCGCTAGAGTCGCAAACATTCGTGTCCCGCATCGTATTGTCAGCGTCGATAATTCGCGACGAACCCTTAGGACGAATTTTTTTGTTTTCAATTTTCGAGCTTTATCGAGTATACGTTCATCGTTTTGTCGTTGGTTTAAACTGAGAAAGAACAAAAAAAGAGATGACAAGGCACTTTTTTTGTACGACTTTGATATTCTTAATATGCCAACTCAATCTTCAGTGCTCTCGCGATGGCAGTGGGGGGCGGAGTGTTAAATCACGTTTACGAGAGCTTTAACTCAAAAGCCGCATCTTCAATTTCATCTTAGCCTGCAAGGAGAGGAAGATGTTTTTACGCCCGGCTGGTAATCGAGAATTGCCGGAGGGTAGGACGTTAGAATATCGCGCGCTTTATAACTCGAACGTATAGGTGAAGGTGGTGCGAGAGATACAGTGGAAAAACAGACATCGGGCAAATCTCCCTTTCTCTCTCCCTTCCTACGTCTCTCTCCGTTCGATGGAAGCCGTGAAATTTTAGATGAAAGGGGGAGACACACGAGGCAAGTCCCTTTCGGCTGCGGAAGATCCGGGGAAGAGACAGATGACGCGGGACACTTTTCTTTCTTGCCGAGCTACTCGGGGGATCGAATTCGTTTGCTCGTAGCCCTTGGCCTCCCTCTCTCGCTCGTGATTTTCCCGGTCGAGTCCAAATTACGGCAAGAGCTGGCGAGGGCTGCTGCGCGTTTTCGGGGGAAAGGGACCAAAGAGCCACGAAATCACCTGACTTTGATGTCTCAATTTCGGGGGGCTCTAAAATTCTTACAACGACGACGACGACTCGGATTCGCTCTCGAGCCAAGTTCGGCTCTCTCGAGTAATTGTTTTTGGTTTAGGGCTCGAGCCGTGGCGCGTTTTTTCCCGAAATTTCGACCCGTTTTTTCGGAATACGAATTTCGGAAATGCTTTCCAGAGAATATCTAGAGGTTGATAAAATAATAAAAAAAAGAGGAATAATACCAATAAAATCAAGGCGCGGAGAGGAAGTGCAGGGGGGAAGCAGCGGGGTAATGAAGAAGGCAACCAAGTTGGTTTAATCAAGCTCCCGCGCAGCGCGCGGCCCTCTTACCCCGCCTAATTATTTCGCATGTGTACTTCTTGATGGGTCGTTGGAAGCGGCGAACTCCGCAGCGACTTGAAAGTGCGTTCTCTCTCCCTCTCTCTTGCACACATACAAATAGAATATTAAACGGCGCTGTGCGGCGCTAACGCGCATTTCCTCGCCGAGTACGAGATAAGACCGCCGGTTTAACCCAGCCAAGACGTACGAGATCCCCTTCGTTTGTATTCCGCGTCGAAATTCCAAGGCAAGGACAAGCTGAAAAGGACATGCGCGCGCGTGTGTGTTTGGCTCTAAATCTACTGGAATAACGATATACGTATACGACGGGGAATGCAGTTTTGCGAGCAACGGGTAGGGGAGAATACCTTCGCCACATTACATTGTCGGATGTTTCATTAAATTGTCTACTTACCCGACGAGTCTTTTTAAAGTGGCCTTTTAATTTCGGCTCATCGCGCGCTTGCTTTGTTGCGCAGTTGCGATAATGCAAAACCATTTTGGTATATTAATTAATCAGACACGATGATGAGAGTAAATATGATAGTAAAAACAAGCTATTCCGGATTGACTCTTACCCTGTGCGACCCAAGTATATAACTAAAACGTTTTTGATGCCCCGCTTACTCTCGCGCAAACACGATAAATATGACTAAACAATTTCGTTATCAACCATTTTCATACAGATTTTTTTTTAAAAGGTAGACAACCAATCCTTATTTATAAAATTTCGTAAAAAATCTATACAATTTATTGCTACCCGACTCCTCTCGCGCGAAATTTATGTGGCTCTCAAGTAATGCGACTCCGTGTCGGCTGTTTCCGCGCGACGGATTTCTTTCGCCCCCCCTGCCTTGCGTGCTTGTACGCGTGAGCGCGTGTGTGAGAGAGATTTTTATGATACCAGAGATGCGTCGTAAGAGTGATTTATCAGACGCCGCGAAGGAGCTGAACTAGTGTTCAAACACGTTGTAAAATATGTATATCGCGATATACGACGTGTACGGCCGAACGTTTTGCTTTTTAATACCCCCGCCGTAAATAAAGAATTCCGAAAGAAAAAGAAGAAAAAATAAACTTGACGCGCCGATGATGTCGGTCGCGATTAATCAAAAGAATGGCCAAGGAGCGAATGCCTGGGGGAGTGCGAGGGTCTAAAAATAGAAAGGGGGAAAAAACGAGACGGCAAGGGGGAGAGAAGGAGAGCTTGTAAGCGAAGCCTTTCGCGTCTAAATTATGGAAAGGAGGACGTCGCCGAGGTTCGCGAGTTATACGGACGATGAATAATACAATTGTCTAGACCGTGACAGCCCAATGCACACTGTTACGAGAGAAGCTGGCAGTCCGACTCTCGGACGAGCTCGACCGAGCATCTCGGGGACGAGGAAAAAAAAAGTTGGAAGGAAAGACTGACGGTAGGAGGTAGAGGGGGAAGCGTAGTTAACGGACGTTGATGAGAAAATACAATTCGAGCGCGTTTTCCGGGCAATGAAGCAACATACCGCACAGGACTACACGTTATTGAAATATACATCATGCTCGATTACAGTATTACAATTACAACGTAGATCGTTATAAAAAAGTGAAAATCGCCCAAGGCGATAGACGCGGCTCCTTTCCTGCTGATTACGAGAGTCGATCTTGCCGAGCGAAAGAGGAGAACGAGCGTGGGCCGAGCGAGAAGGGAAAAAGCGAGATGGAGAGATATAGAGAGCGACGGGGGGTGGCCGCGATCGATATCGGAAAGCTACGGCGCCGGGCGCAAGACGTAAGGACTGCGATTTTCGGATCGGCCAACGTGGACGCCGCCAAGAGCTCTATCTCTCCTTCTCGCTTCTCTCCTCTCTTTTCTTCTACTCCTTCTTTTCGTGCCGCTCTCTCGCCTAGTGGCGATCGCGCTTTTCAGCCTTTCTTTTTTATTTCTCCCTCCCCACTTTTTTCTCTCTCTTTCTTTAAGCTTCGGGTTTCTTTTTGATCCGCGGTCGGAGTGCGCAAGTGTACTATCCTCCTCTCTCTCTCTATTTCTCTTGATTCACCCGGCTCTCGGGCGCAATCGGGCTCGATGTGGCCGCAAGCGCTATTTCTTGCGTGGCTCGGGTCGATTATTTTTAAGCTCTCGACGGTAATAGTGTGCGCTAGCTCTCGGCCGGCTGTGGTGTATTTCGTTGTACAATATTTGTACGGGAAACGGGAGTGTCGTGCGCGAGCACGAGGGCAGTTATAATTGTCAGGTAGACCTTTCCCCGGACGGGGTGAGAGAGACGCGCAAGGCAAAAGAAATTAAACAATTAAAACGCGGCTGGAGAAGTACAGGGGAAATATAAATTCAAATACACATACAGATGCTCTTCTCTCTCGCGCCGACGTATTACGGATACAAACGATGGCATAAATCTTTAGCAAATGCAGCAGCACATTGTTTCGCGCGCGAATGGTACAGAATTTAAAACTACAGCGCAGGAGGGGGATGTAAAAACAGTGACGGCTGAACAGCCTCGGGTAGGATGAGCATGAGAGAAAGAGGAGAAGAGGGTGTTGCCTAGCATTAAAGCTTTATCACTTGCGGTAATAACACAAAAATAACAAGTTCTTACGTCGCGAGAAGCTCCGGTAATATCCAATTCCAGCGCCTGACCCCCCTTCGCCCCCCTTCCTCCTCGTTTCGCAACAGACCGAGCAAACAAAGTGTGGCACAAAACGGCGGCAGAGACGAAAGACAGCGGAGGGAGGGGGGAGTAGGAAAAAAAGGCAAAGATAGACGAGAAAAAAGGAAGGCCGAGAGGAAGAAAAGCGGATTTGCAGAAGCGCGGGTCTTTTTCCTTTTCCCCCCCTTTTTTTCTCGTTCTCTTTAAAATTCCAAAGGCGCAGCCAACAACAGCTGCCTAGGCTCCAGCCGAATCGAAATCTCACCGGGACCGAGGGCGGGTGGAAAGTAAAAATTTTTTTTTTTTTAACGAACTCCTTTATCAGTGTAATTACGAGGCGATTTAATTTCTAAGAAGAAAAGAAACATTCAAGATGACGAGCGGCAGGAAGAGGAGAGCGTGCGAGGAACGCACACAGTGTGCAGCACTCGACATTCCTCAGCGCGCGCGCAAACTTTATATTTATCGATCGTCGAAGAAATCAAACTTCCCACACAGTGTCCCCTTGAAAGTTTAAGCCGGATAAGAGGCGAGAGCACAAGGAGAAGAAAGAGTATAGGAGTGCAGGAGGGAAGAGGCTTACTCTCAGTGGGTCGCCAAGGCCTTCCCTCGTGTGCGGCTGACGCAAAAGCGGAAGGCAGTGTGAGGATGGCTCGGGGGAGGAAGAAGAGGGGTCGAAACAAAGCTCGAGCCCACCTGACTTCGGGACTCTCGAGAACGGGTGGGGGGATGTTTGCCGAAAGGCGAGACCGGGCGCGTGGTACAAAGCCCGTTTTGATGATTGGCGAGAGAGAGAGGCTCCCGAGACGCGCCGTCGAGACGTGGAGCAGCATGAGGGCCTTAAAAGAGGGGGGGACAAAGCTACTGGAGCGTCAAAGGAGCGGGTACGGGGATCGCGAAAAAATTACGTAAGGTGGACTCTGCGCCCGGCGACCGGACGGTTTTAGGGTAATTTAATTACTTTGTATAATTGACGCCGACAATGCGACACGCACAAACGCGCGCCCGTGAGGTTATACTTTGAAATCAGGTCTGGCGCAGGGGGCTTTCGTTGGTTTAATTACGCGGAGTGCGCTCGGCAAAAGTATATCGCGAACGAGCAAGGTGCTCAAGGTGAATTTCGAAAATAATAAGTAGTACGAGTCAGCGAACGACGCGCCGCGTCGCTGAGATAAGGTAGAAAAAGGGGACCGAGAGAGGAGGGAGGGGGAGAGAAAGTCGTTAAAATAAATATCCTCTGATGAAAATGCAAATGGCGAGGAAACAAAAATAAATGTTTTATGCTATTATGATGCAAAAGCAAAGTTTGTTTTTGGAGTCGCTAAAGAAAGCGACGACGACGAGGTGGCGACGATGGAAGGTCGGACCGCGAGCGCACCGCAGGAAACTAATAGAAAGACCGAGGGGGGAAAGGGCTTTGAAGAAGGAGAAATGAAGATAAAGGACAGATAAGAGAACAGAACTCCCAGATGTCTCTCTCTCCCTCACTTTCGCGCAAAGTTAAACAGCTTACGAATGCAAAAGTCATTTGCATTTAGCATCGGGAGCGCGTTATAATCGAATGCCGGCAGGAGGGGGAGGCACGCAGCGACGTGTTTGCCTTCTCTAAGCTATATCCTACGACTCGAATAACTGTATTCCCCCGTGTTTATCAAGATTTCGCAGGGGCCAGGCTTCGCTGCTCGAGTTCCCCGCAACTGTCACGCATAATTTTTGGTTTCGCCGAAGAAGCCGTCGCTCGCGAATACGCTAAAATCGTTGCGCGCGTAGTACAAAATATTTTCGATGCGAAACGCGAGTTTAATCTGCTACAGCTTGAAGAACACTCGGATCGCGAGCTCTGAATGCTCGTTTATTCCAGCGGAAGCAGCAGGAGCTCCAGCGTTGTCGCGGGTTATGGGAAATTTTTAATAATCACGTGAAAGCTGTCAAATGCCGTGACACAATATTTAGAGTCGCTTAAAAAGTACGCTTAAAATTTCATTTGTCTCATAAGAAGATAAAAGCCAAGTTTGCGCGCGGAGTCGCGTTCATTTTCGCGGAAAATCATAAGCCGCTTTGTAGAATAATTTACGCTTCAAACAACTTACGCTTCTCTCTCTGCCTCTTTTCCTCGATTCTCCTTTATCTTTTCTCTTTCGCTCTTTTTTTTTCGCGCAGTCGATATACCTTTTTTGCTTCTTTTATTCTCGTCGGGCTATTAAAGAGTCACGAGCGCGAAATAATGCGACGGCTTAACGTGTGAAATGAAAAGCAGCTGCTGCAGCAGCAGCGAGGCATTTCTATTCGCTAATGAACGCAAATTACTCCGCTTATTCGCCGGGTTCTAACAAGCTATTTCCCCTTTATCGTTCGCTTTCGCCTGGATTCTGTCGCGCTTGGTTTTGTTGCACTCTCCCCTTGTCCCCCCGTTGGACTGCCCGAATAATTGATATCATTAATAAACGGATTACGTATCCTTTTGCGAACGTTCAAACGATTGAATACGCGCAGTTGTCGCGCGTACACAATATTATAAATTTTCAATGAAATATAGAAAACAATGACGGAATATATTTGAATATGGGGGTGGGATGCGCAGTGGAGGAGGGAAAAGGAGGACAGACCGAGAAGTACACGCATTGTCTGGGAAATGAGACGCGACGGGGTCGCGGGGGGAGGGGCGTTCGAGAACGTGTTCATCATGGGGCGGCGTTGTGTGCGAGTGGCGTTGCCGGGGCAGGAGCGGCGCCTCCGGCTAAAGAAAGGACTCGGCTGCTTTCTCTATCTTTCTCCCGCTCGCCGGCCGGCACTTCCGCGGCGTCATGCCCATTCATTATTCGCCATCTTCTCGCGCAAACGGCTGGGCGCGCGGGGGCTCGCTCCCCAGCCCCCGCCCCCCCCGCGTGGAATCATCTGGAAAGGGGGCCTCCCGCCATTTTTTCCCGCCCCCCCCTGCGTACCCCCGCCGGGCTTCGATTTTTGTGCCGCTACCCCCTACCCCCCCCCCCCCCCGCCCTCTAGATTCGCGACGCGGGGGATTTCGTTGGGCTTTTCCCTTGGCTGAAGCGGACGGGCGCACGGAGCTCGCGCTGTAACGCGGGGACGCTCTTTCTATTCCATCCCCCTTTCCTGCGATGTTTTCGGCAAGAATAAACTCGTCAGTGCGGGACTGGCTTGAATTACGAGGGGATTTCGGTTACTCGAGCTATAGCTAGGATTCGCCTCTACTGCTTTCTCTCCCTTCCCTGTATATAGCTGTCGTGTTTAAACGCAATTTAATATCAGTTCGGATTTATTATCGATTCGTCGTCCTGTAAACAAAGGTTACTTCAAAGCAGAACGACGCTGGCGCGACACCATTCGTCCGATTATT
Source organism: Anagyrus pseudococci (assembly GCA_030522585.1). NCBI lineage: Eukaryota > Metazoa > Arthropoda > Insecta > Hymenoptera > Encyrtidae > Anagyrus > Anagyrus pseudococci. The sequence continues at coordinate 40,427 of JAPYYQ010001013.1, read as the reverse complement.
TTTCCGTCATTTGCTCTCTCCCATATCGTGGGCAAATTGTCGCCAAGTCAATCAGCGTCGTACGCGCGCACGGAGAAAAATTTCACGTCATGTCCGACAGCCGTGCGTTTACGCGGAGAATAAACATTCGCAACGACACTGCAATCTCGGAAAGAGTTGCGTCCTTTGCTTGGCTCCCAGGCAATATCGGACAGTATCGAAACGCGTATGCTTCTTCGCGCTGCGCATGACAAATTGATCAATCGCCGATTAATTAAAGGCCAGAGGCCGAGAGGCAGAGAGAGAGAGGGCAAGAGTCGGCGCTCGCAGCTATAGCTTGTTAAGTTGGAGAGAAAACGGAAGGGACGCGACGCAGCCAGAGAAGTGGAACGCGATTCATCATGTTGTGCCTCGGCGCCGGGCGCATCAATGATAATAAATCCCCGTCGGAGGCTCTCGCGCGGCCGCCCGAGCGTGAGTGTCATCGGCCGTTGTCGTTTTCACGCTGGCTCGATTCTCTTGTTTTTTTTTCTTTCTTCTTTCTGACCTGATTTTCCAAGTTTTCTGATTTTCCCTTTTGTTTCTCTGTGCTTTTGCTTTTATTTTCGCAAAAACGAGCGTAGTCACGTAGTTATTTATTTGTTTTTTTTTTAATGTGAATTTATTAGCGCCAGTAGTTACAGTCGAGGTTTGCTCAGACTAATACGGCTTTTTGTAATAATTACAATTTACAGCCGAGTGACGTCATTTTAGAAAAAAAACTCTCTTTACACTTGTAATGGACGTTATATTAGCGAGTAAACAATAATAAACATCCAGAAATTTGACAAGCCCGCGCGTGATAAATTTCATCCAATAAAGGGAGAAAAAAAGAATAATCCAAACCCGAGAGAGCTAAATGCAGTCCCACGTCTCTTATTGAAATTTATCCCGTCGAATGATAAGCAAAAAATACTGCGGCTCTAATATCAGCACCTAATAGTCTATCCATAAAAATTATCTGCGCTCATGCATAAATCATTGCCGAGGGGGAGGCTGAAAAACAGGCGATAGAGCAGAGAGAGAAAGAGCGACGCTCCATATTCCCGACGCGCAACATCTTGCCCGCACGTTTTTCCCTCATCGCCATATAACTTTCCATATCGCTATCGGCCTATCTATCCATCCCCGCTGCATTGAAAGACTACTCGTACTCAGAGGCGCACGGGGGGCAAGGTAGAAGCTAAATAATGATTTACGCATGCAGAAAGCGCCGGTTGGTATTCGATATGCGCGCGTTTCTTCCTCTTTGAACGAGAGCCGCGCGCAGTAGCTACGTGTTGCCCGAGAGCTCTTATTTTTTACACGGCTCTTGCCTTCGAGAAAGTCCATAACTTTCGTGCTACTGAAGCCCACCCTCGACTTTACGCGCTGATAAAAAGGGGTGTACCGGAGGGAGAAAGAGAGAAAAAAACACGTGCTGGCTGCTTTTGTCACGCGACTCGTATACCGGAGCGCACACTCGCTTCTCTACCCTCTACTGCCGCGTTTATGCTCGACTGCTGGCTACCGCGGCTCTCTACGAAAATTTTTTACGTTCCCTTGTATTTTTCATACAAGGTAAATACCGCGCGAATGCCGTGGAAAATTTTTTAATTAATTTACCGTTTTTATAATCATGTTATTAATTATTAGAGGGCTTATTTGCTGTTTACGGTGTGCGATCGGTAATTAATTAGTTATTTAAACAACTCGAATATTATTATGCGATTAATATTTGCTGACCGGAGAAGGGGGTTTATGAAATCGTTCATCAGGGTGAACGCGGTGCTTTGAGAAATCGAAAAAATTTTTTTTTTGACTAATTTAATTCTATAAAATCGAGATATTTGATTTGATGAAATATACACGGGCTACGCCCATCCCCGCGCTGAAATATCAAATGTAATAAATTCCCAGGTAAAATGAAATTCTTCCCCTTGAAAAGGATTTATTTTACGCTTTTAATTTCAACTCCCGCGCGCGCGCACATCCTCCACGGATATATGCTCGTTTCTCTCTATTTTACGTACACTGTAGCGCCTACGTGGATCTGCCAATTTTTAATTTCACCCGCGCGCATATAATGTTATATCGTCCCTGCTAGCGAAGAAAAATCCCCGTAGAAATCTCGTAGCGACAGCTATTCCACTTTAGATCGCGCAGCGAAGACTATCTCATTCCAAGATTTTATTAATTGTGTAAAATTAAATAATTAAAGGATTTTGGCTTTTAAGTGTTTTTTTTTATTATTACACGATTATCTTGTCTATGAAGTCGTGAGGATTAATATTACCAGGAGAAAATATTAGCTATCATATATTCTCGCTGCGGATCTTAAATGTTGCCTAACTACATCTAAAAAAGAAATTTTCCACTTCTACTTTATATTATATTTCCCCTCGTTTCCTTAATCTAAACTTTATTTGACCTTTTCTTACACCTCTCCCTCGACTTTATATACCACGAGCCTTCGGCTCTTAGCACCCGGCCCATGGCAATAGACTGACATTTTCCCTCCCCTTTTCCGTCTCGGCCCCAAGACCGAGGAGGAACAAAACGCGACGTGCTGTGGATCAATCTCTCGCGCCTTAGCCGGAGGAGGTGGAAGGAAGAGGCGAGGGATATAGAGGTGCTCGGAGCGAGCCGCTGTCCCTTGGGGCTGCCAGCTCAGCTTCTGCATTTTTGTTTTCTCCCCCCCCCTCTCCCCTCGCGCTCTCCCATGCGACTAGGCGGCCTCTCCCGTATAAAAAGGAGAGCGGCGGCGGCAAGCCTGGCTGTGTTTGAGCGCCGCGAGGCGCGTCTCTCTCGACGACGACGAGCTAGCGAGCCGTAATCAGATACGCCGGGAGAGAGAGAGATCCCGGCGGCATTGATAAAGAGGCGCGGCTCCCATGTTACGCGCCCGCCGGGGATCTCGGGGCCCGGCGTTTCGCTTGGCAAAATATTCGCGGCTTGCTCCGCCGTAATGATTTTGTTTAGGGATTATACCAAAGCTCCGCCGTACTTTTCTTATTTACGCTTGCTTTGCGATTTTCTTTTTCTTCCCTTTTTTTCTTGACGAGGGTGGTGGTAACATGCTGGACTGGCTGTTTCTTATAACACGCTTGGCCGTCGTTATCGAGCAATTTTCTTCGACATCCGATTTGAAATAATTGCGTTTTCGATGGGGGGATATATGCATGAGTATACGAGTAGAGATAAGAGAGTGAAAGGGGGGGGGTGGGAGGGGGCAAATTATGAAAGGGCTCGAGGGCGTATAATTAGAGGCGCGCTCAGATCCTTGGAAAATGATTCGCCGAGGATCGGAAGGCCCGATTCACCACGGGGCTAAGGGCGAAATTCTCATAGGATCGGGGGGGGGGGGAGGAGCGGGAGCTGCCGGCGCGACGTTTAATTTCCGCGCGCGCTCGCAAGGCACATCGATTTTCCTATAATTTTACAAACGAGTTCCCGATTCCGGCTAGACGGCTCTCTCTCCGGGAGGGGCTTATACTCAAGCTTGAGACGCGCTCCTCCCCAGCGTTATGCGCCGCTCGAGTACACAATGCGTCACGGGCTTGATATCGAGAGCTTTCCTCCTCTCTCTCTCTGGGCGAATCGCGTTGCCGAGCAACTTGCCTTAATTCACGAGCGGAGAAAGAGTGCGGACGGGGGGCTCGGCTGAGAAATGCGGTGTGCTAATGTGCTGTGCGACGTTAATGATGTCGCTGATAAGGATGAGTCAGTGGTTGCGCCCTCCCCGTAAAAATGAGCCGCGGGCGCTCTGGGGAGCACTGCGCGCGCTCGACTCGTGATATACGAGCTGAAAGCTGTAATTTTGTACTTCTCGACGTAGTTTACAAGATCTCACTCTCTCTCGAGAGGTGTGTGTTTTTTTTCATCCTCTTCATAGCAACGAGCATCAAATTATCGCCGGCTCGCAATTGACGCGACATCTTCTTTAAAAAAAAGCGTTTATTGAGCATTAAAGTCGCGTCAAAAGCCGTTGTGCGTCGTTGTTTTTTCAAAGTCATCAAGCGCGACACTTGATTAGCCTCATGAGAGTCGCAGCAAAGAGACACAAGCGTGGAGCACACTCGACGAGAGATAACAGCGGTAATGTCTGCGTCTCCGTCAGTCGAGTCGCATAGCTCTTTCACTCTCTCTTGCTTTAACTTTAATTTCAAACTGCACGAGCGCTCTCGTGCTCCAGACCCGATATTAAAATCTTCCTGTCCGTTAAGCGAAGAGACTCTCTCTCGCTGCTGTCTATATATGCCAGGGAGGGGACTGAGCGCAAGCCAGAAAGAGTCGTAAAAAATGTACGACTAAATGACTGAGCGAGAGAGAGAGAGCCGATGTGGAGACGAGCGCGTGGACCGAGGTGATGAAAGTCGGCGGCCGGTGGCTGGGAGCTGAAGAAAAAAGGAGGAGGCGCGCGTGATTCATAGAGAGAGCGGCGCGAGTGCGAAGAGATCAAGCGCTGGAAAGAAAGTTGGCCAAGGAAGGGGGAGAAAGACGGAAAAGCGCATTATGAGAGAAAAAGCGCCGTTCGGCTCGTCGGCTCCGAGGATTTCATTTCCTGCGATTGGCTAACGCACTGTGCTTTCCTCCTCCTCCTTCTCCCTCCCGCCCTCTCTTGCTCTCTTCGTCTCTTCTTTATTCTCTTCCTCGATTTTACGCCCCATTTGAAAAGTAACTTTGTGATAATTCTACGTCAGAGAGCTGCGCCCTCGTCTATGGCCTCTTAAGAGGAGGAACCCCCCCCCTCTTTTAACTATTTTCGGAATGCCGCTGAAAGTGAACTGCTTTAATTAGCTCGAGCTTCGGGGCGTTTTTACCGGGGTTGTAACAAGAAAACGATCGATTAAAGAATTTTTTAAGCATTGTAAACCCCCTTCCCCGCCTACATCTGGCAGCTCTCTCGCTCTAACTAATTTCCGATTGCCGCATATTCTTTTTCTCTTTCCTTTTGTGCATTGGCTTAAATTTTGATAAATTTTTTCTTACGAGCTTGGTAACGCTTCGCTCGCATCCTAAAGATTTACACGCTCGTGATAATTACACCCTAGAGAAAAAAAAAGATTTTTGGTACTTCGAAAAAAGAGAAATTCGAAGATATAGTACTACTCAAATGACAATCCGCGAGTATAAATCTCATCTTATAATACAGCCCGCGCGTATTATCATCCCTCCGAACGTCCCGAAAAATCTTCAGCTCCCTAAATCTCTCTCGGATCTCTCGCGACCATTCCCAGAAGCCGTTCGCTCCGTATAAGGCGGGTAGTAGTCAGCGACGGTCATAAAAATAAGCGGGCGCAGATTCGCGAAAGGGAAGAGACTCATTCGAAATTCATTCGAAAGTAATTTCCAGGCCCTAATTTCGACTCCGAAATAGGATAGCGCGCAGACGAGATTCTCAGGTATAGGCGGTGGCTCGAATATAACCCACGTTACGTGGCTGTAGAGGGAGTGTAGCTCTCCACACGGATCGACGCTCCTCTTCCGATCACATATTTATGGGAGGAGGGGAGAGAGGTAAGAAGCGTGCCCGGGGGCGCGTGCTCGGCGCTGTACGGGCGTGAAATGGCGCGCGACCTGCAGCAGCGAGGCAAAGGGTAATCGGGGACACACGGCACGCCGTTTGCATTGTTAAGCCCTTTAAGGCGCTTTCTCTCCCTCTAGCGTAAGTAGGGCTAGACGCTCTAGAGAACTGATATCGTATTATCAAACGGCCCGTGTAGCCGGGGCTGTTACGGCGTGAGAATCGACGCGCCCGCGTGCCTCGGCCTGACTTGCATGCGAATGCCTTACCGATATCTACACCTCTGTCCCCCCACCATAGACGCGTTTGTTTTTGCTTTAAACTCTCTCGCTTCGCCTCGGAATTATTTTGTTTCGATACCGATAGAACTGGGTTATTTATTTTATTCTCCGGTTAATTTCGATGTGGTGTAATAAAATGTTTGCTCTGTAATTCGCGATTTTGAAATTTGGAAATGTAAAGCGTTATCAGTGACATAATGCACATGCTAATTACGCGTACTTTTTACGCAGATGTAGGGAGACGGTGCGGTTATTCAAACGAGCAATTGAATTCGCGCTCGTTTCTGTCAGGCACAAAGAGGCAGAAAAAGAGAGCCGATCTTTTCATGTACTTTCATTGAATTTCCTCTTGCAGCCGGCGAAACCGCGTTTGCTCGGCTTCTAAACGATTTACATTAGCCGCTCTCGGGCCTCGTTCGGAGGAAAAATTTAATCAAATTTCAAACGGACGTAGTCAAACGCAGTTGGACAGCCTGCCTGGCTTTATTCCCAAGCCTAAAAGAAGTCGGTCAAGCATCACAAGAAAACTTTTGTCCCTTACATTGCCCGATAAAAAGGAATAGTTGTAGTATTCAAATACTCATTAATTTACGCGTTTTTCTCGTCCATTCCAATTTGTTCCTTCGCCAATTCCGAGTATTTCGCAGAATAAATATTTTTTTAATAACATTTCGATACGACTATTCGCAGCTTTTCCCCCAATAGTGTAAAAAACTCTTGTTGCGCCATATTTACAAAATTTTGAAAGAAAATAAACAAAAAAATCAGCAGTCGATAAAGCCCCGAAAAAGTAATTGCACAAAAAAAGCTGACAATAAAGGAGCGCACATCGGTACAAAGAGGAATACGCTCGAGCCGAGTGGAAAACAAATTCAACGGCAATACGAGAATAGAGAGAGGAAAGGCTCGCGTAGTCGTTCCACAGGTGACAGAGTCGCATCGTTCATATGTATGCGTACATAGAAAAATCGAGGCAGAGCCAATGTACAGTGTGCGATGGCGGGGGCAAGTGTGTAGCAGGAGCATCGCGAGGGGCTAAGCGCATCGACGCCTTCGCCCCGCTGACAAACGTCCCGTGCTCGCGCGCCGCCAAATTTATATCCGGCTTTATGCCCCCGCGGCTTCGCCGAGCTTTCGGCTTGCGGCGAAGAAAAGCTCCCTCCGGCGCAATAAACGTCCCCCGCGCGCGTCTGCAGGAGAGGGTAGATCGGCCGCCGTCGCTGCGCCAGAGAGTGAAAGAGCGTCTGTAGTGTGGCGCGCAGGGGGGGAGGGGGAGAAGCCGGAAAAGAGGGATGCAAATGCGCCTTGCTAGCCTGCTGCTGCTGGCGCGACACAAAGCTCCGCTGCGCCGAGCTTCCTCTTTGCCCTCTCCTCGCCTATCTCCCGGCGGCCCTGTTCCGGCTTGTTTATTGTTTCCCTGCACGAGCTCGCTCCTTTTGCCACATTCCCATTCTTTCTTTGCTCTCCCTTATTGGCGCACAACCCCCGCCTGGCTCCTTCTTTCAGCTCCGAGCTTTTCCCTCTCTTTCGCTCATACGCCCTTTTCCACGTAATTCTGACCCAATTTCCGGTCTTTTATTTTTCACGCCAAGGGCTTTGCCGGCCCCCCTCATCCCCCCCTCGGCTAAGCTCTTTTCAACGCCGCTCTGTACGCCCCGTATTCAGGGCTCGCTTTTGAGGGGAAAAGTTTTCAGCTACTTTGGATTACGGACGCGCGTTTATTTAAATGCTTAATTGTGCCAGACCACCCTCTCTGTGTGTCTGTGCTTGCGTGGATCTTGTCTCTGTGCGTGCTGCTCGTGTCCGGGAATATTTTTAGACTCGCTATAAGGCTGGCGAATTTATTAAGGTCGTTTCGCAGCTTCTTCAATGGAGTATCACTCGTCCGAAAGCTCGAGAATAGTTTCGCTTTTGATAAAAAAAAATAAAGAGAGAAGAGAAAATACATGGAAAAATATGTATTTCATGAGAAAATAGGACGCGAATGCTGAATAGAGAGGAGGGAACTAAGATGATTTTGAATAAACGTTAATTATGATACTCGTTAGAGCTAAATGAATAATATGAAAATCGAGGCCATGAGCGTAGAATACAAGTGTGGAAAGAGGAGGGAGAGAGAGGTCGAGGAGTAGTAGCGCTTGAAATCGAAAGGCCGGGGGGGCAGGGTGAGCGGGGGGTTATATAGCTTTGGAAAAGCGGCCAAAGCCCAGCGAGCCAGAGATATATCATTTTGACATCGATACAGGAGAGCAGGCAATAAAGCCGGGCGCGCGCGCGGCGAAAAGAAAGGGCAAAATATCAGAATGCCGGGGGAGAAGGAGGGTATTTTTCCGCGTCCGCCCGCCGTGAAATACGAACGGGCGCGCGAGCGGCATCGCGTTTCGGAAACGAGAGAGAGAGAGAGAGCCAGGGAGGAGGAGTAGGAGGGAAAAAGAAACGCGGCCAGCCGCACTTTGTGTACACGGAAAACTGTCGCGGCGCATCGATGTCATTCGGGCGATTTATGCATAAACGCACCGGCGAGCCCGGCTACAGCGCCGGCCATAATTTACTCTCTCTCTCTCGTGCTCGCTCGCTTTGCTCTCGACTGTGAGCTTAAATTCGCCGTGCGCGCGAGAAGAGCCTCTTGTTGTCTACGCCACCCCCCGCCTCCTCCTCCAGCTCCGGAAAAATATGTATCCTCGGCGAACTTTGGCACGCGCCCGCCTGCCTCTCTCTCTCCGGGATACGCCTCGCCTTTCCTACCTCCTGGAAGCCAGAGAGAGAGAGAGAGAGAGAGAGAGAGAGAGAGAGAGAGAGAGAGAGAGATCCTATGCTCCCCCGCTTTTGTGTTCTCGGAAAAGTTAAGACGCGTTTGGGCTCGACGCCCCGGTGTCCGCCGTTGCTATTTCTTATACTTGTGCGTATATATACGTTTCGCTTGTATTTAAAGCGACATTATTTTATCTCGCGCGAACTTCAACGAATAATTGTTTTTTTATTATATTTTGGTTTTTTTCATTTCAGAGCTGGGCAATTTGTAAATTTTACGGTTATATTTGCGGTGTGACGGTATTAAATGAGATTGAACGTTTATTAAGGCTAAGAGCATTAAAAGATAAATCTTGCGAAATATCGTCATAAATGTTACAACATTTATCTGTAATTTATGCCGCTTCGATAAATTCATTAAAACGCGATAATTCAAGACTTGTAAGTATTTTTTTTAAATATACAACGCTGTTTAAATACGAAACGAGGGCAGAGTTTGTATACGGTTTTAATATCAATTTTATTATTCGATTTGTTATTAATAAAAACAATTTAAATATTTTTTTCAACCAATTATGCGTATGTATAAGTTATTATTATACTAACCTTCGATTTGTGCAGCTTGTCGTACAATCTCAAAAGTCAAACTTGAAATGATTCATAATCAGCTTAAAGTTATTTCAAGGATTTAAGCTTTTAATCTTCTGAATATATTTGAGATTAGTCGAATTTGGTAATACTTTGCTATATCCTAAGATAAGTAATCTATGGATCTCCTTGAATAAATTTACAGTCCATTTAAATGCGTATTAATGACAAGTATTAACAAACGAGAGGCTTTCCCATTAATGTAATAATCCGATTAATTTTCAGTAATAAATTTATCAAATATTTAAACTAAAATTTAATTATTGCGAGCTTGCATTTCTTGAATTATACACCTCTTATTTGCCAACACAACAAACGAAACGCGCTCCTTTACAAGCATACGAGAACGATACAATTGTATGCAGCATTTTTAATGACAGCTCTACTGACAAACGATATATATGTATATATTTAATTGACAAAATAATTTGCAGGGAAAAAGCAGCTGATTGTATCGGGACTGCCCTGATTATATTCAGCTCAAAGAGCTGGCTGGCTAAAATGTGCGTTGTTTGTTCCGTATAAAATCATAAAACCGTATCTGCAATCAAAGGGTCATTTAATTAACGAATCAAGCACTAACGGACTGCAATAGGAACGTCCCGGCATTTTTGGCGCTTCGACGTTCGTTAATAAACGCTTCTTCAATGACACGTGTACTTATCCGATTTTTCATTCATTTTTTTGGCGCAAAAATTCTATGAAATTACTACAAGTGCAAATGTGCTGTAAATATCAGTTCTCTCTTTGGTCAATGAGAGATAGAACAATTCAATATTATACCTCTGGATTTTCCGCGGCCTCGTCGACTCATTAAACGTAATAGCGGAAATACGAGTTGAGGGGGGAAAATGTTTTCGTTATTATGTACAAAACATTGGCAGTGTAAACTTTAAACTTGATATTCCGAGTCGGTAGAAAATGGTCGTGTAATTAAACATTTCAGCCGGGGCCGGATATGTAGGATTCCTTAATTTCTTTGTTTGCCCCCGTGCGCTATAGAATTTCGTATGATATTGTTGAAATTAATAAAAAAAAAAAATGCTTTTCATAAACAGCAAAGAGTTGAATACATAAAGTATGTAAAAACTTCCAACGTAATGTATATTCCACGCTGAAATAATTCGCTTGCACAAAATTAGTCGACCCGGTCGAAATTACCGGGCATAATGCAGCTTTACGCTTCGACTTGTAAAAAATTTAACGGGAATATAACGGCGAGGGGAGGCTAATTTAAAAATCAAGAAAAATTACTCCCTCTCTCTTTTTTTCGCAATGCCGCGCCTGTAAATATTCATAAAACTCGGGGCCGTTTTCATCTTGATCAGTTATTCCGGCTGGCGTGCGTATAGCGCGGCAATTTATTTTTACAAACATCCTACTCTCGTTACTTTGGCCGCGCGCTCCGGCAAAAAGCTTTAATAACTCCAGGGGGGAAGAGGGAGAGAGAGAGCGTCCGCATGTAAAAACAGAATTAATGCGCGCGCCCGGAATAAAACTGGCCGAATTTAACGAGCAGATGACCATTCGAGAAAACGAAACGATTACTCCTCCGCCGCGCGCGTTCTCCGGCTCTACCCCCTAATGCTCATTACCATCCGACTCCATGAAATTTCCCAGTTATGCGCATCCAATTCGTTCGAATTTTTTCTCATGAATCAGCATTTATGCGCCAGAGTAATTAACTCGTTCTCTCTGGACACTCAATCACACACGCCTACACCTCATCTTGGCAACTGCGGTTACAACGCGAAATGCCTTTTTCATTTTCTATCCCAGTTGTATAATTTCGTTTCCGATACATGCTACACGCACTAGCCGCACCGGAAACAGCAAGGCTTAAAGCGCATGCGTGGGACTATCGAAAAAAAAAGAGTCCGTTAATCCCGCTCTCTCGCGAGCTTGGTGGATGGGAGGAAGAAAAACAAGCATTGGCAGGGGGGGTTGAAATCATAAACTCGGCAGAGGGGGCGGGGGGGCAAAAACAATGGTGCATGTGAGTACGGCCGTGGGGGGGGGGAGGCCTTGGCGCCGGAAGCAAGATAAACAAAGCGATCGAGAGACACGGGGCTTTGATTTAGCGCGACGAAAGGGCCGCGCTTGCCGTGGACTGTATGGGGCTGGTTGCTGCCCGGTCATTAGTCAAGCTCGCGGGGGCTTGACGACGAGAGAGGGCCGCCGCTCGATCGCGATCGGACGATCCACCTGTCAGCCGTGCGCTCGCTGGAACGGCTGACTCACGCGCCGCCGGATACGTCCAAGATGATGAATTTGCGACCTCGTTCGGCCTCTTCTCTCGCATACACCTGCTCTAGGAGAAGCAGGGAAATTGTGTGTGTGTGTGTGTGTGTGCTTGCGAGATTATTCGATATGGAAGGGACTCTCTGTCTGCCCTCGTGCGTTTTTTTGGCCGGCGGGCTTTATAACGTGTGAAAATGTCGCGAGAATGAAGCTAAGCAAGCGAAAGAGGGAGCTTGAAAGCTGCGGTGCTGTGGCAGTAGCTCTCTGCTCTGGGCGTATGTTGATATAGCCGGCCGGTAATGCGCTCGGGGGCTTTGCCCCCCTCCACCCCCCCCCCTTCATGCACGCTCCCGCGGGTATTAGAACACGGGCCAATTTCGTTGACCGCCCCAGTGCCCGGAGCTCGGGAGGACTATCAATTCTCGTGAATCTTTTGCTCTCTTCCCACGCTTCCACCTCGCTCTCTCTCTCTTTCTCTACATAGCCTTCCCGCGCTTTGTTTCACCTCATCCCTTTTCCCGCCTGCTATACGCGTCGAAAGACAGAGAGCCAGCGGAAAGCGCTTGATCTTCTTTCCTCCTCTCTCGCGGTCGCGTCGCAGCGTGGCTCCTCCTTGTTTTTTCATTTTTTTTTTTTCACCGAGTCTAATGAAAGCTGCCAGCCTCTCGCGCTGCATTAAATTCTCATCACGCCTTCCCTTGTTTTCGAGACCGAGAGAGAAAGAGAGATGGGACGGGGGGAAAAAGGAGGGACCGACGTACATCGGACAGAGTCTTTCAGCGGCCAAGGGTTTTTGATACTCTCGCCTGTATCTCACTCTCTCTCTCTCTCTTTCTAGTCGAATATTATAAATTATGCATTAGCTTCTAAAGCTACATAAATTCGGCGTACGCCCTGATACTTAATCGAGAAAAATGAGCGATAAAAAAAAGGGAAAAGCTTACAGGTGGAAACTCTTAAATATCTCAGTGGCCGCTTGTAAATATTTTCATTTTCGGTTCGACTGTTTTCACAGTCGTACACACTAGCCCCGCAACGAGAATCGAACACTCTAAACGCGGGAGCGGGCTTTAAAAAAACACACAAAAAGCAAAATTACGAGCCAAATATCCGGGACGGGTGAAACGAACGTTTTTCGAATACCGAGGCGCTTTTGATCCAGCCCTTCGATTACTCTCTGCACGTCATTTACAGCAATTAATTCGAGCTCCCGGGTTTATCGAGCACAACAGCGAGAGACGCGTATCTCGGCGTCAATTTTTCACCTGGTAGAGCAAACGCTTACAAAGCGATAATTTCGTACTCGCTATGATTGCGAGAGCAGAAGTCGGACGGTTTGCCTGAACAGCTGCGCGCTTTCGCGTTTAATCTATATTTCTCGACAAAATGCATATGTATCCACGGAAATTCCAACTCTTGACAGATGTAACCTCCGAGAAACCCTAGCGAGAGAGAGAGCAATCCCAAGCCCTTGAGAGCTGGGGAAAAGGGATCTAAGCGTAATTGAGCGATAACGAGGTGGCCCGTGGGCTAAGCTTACTCCCCGAAGACCAGCGGCCATCTGGACTTACACGATCGCGTGCCCGCGAATATTCGTTTCGTCTCCAACGACGGCGCGTCTCTGATCCCGCCGTCGTTTTCCCCGGCACGATAGCCGACCCTTGCACGTATCCAATTTCCATGCGCATCCCTATATACGATTTCGCCTGGCCCCTTTACTCCTCTCTCTCTCCTCTTCCTTTTCCCGCCTTCTGCTTTCGCGCGTTTTACGCCGAAATAAAAACGTCTTTCTCGTCTCTCGTATACATTGTCGCGATTATGCGCAACGCGAGCAGGCACTCGCACTATAGTACGTATTGTGTGTGTGCGTGTGGGTGTTCGGGGAGGGAGACGCGCCACGAGTAGTTAGGGCGTGTCAGCGCGGTAGCAGTGGCTGCTTTTCCGGAAGACAGCCGAGTCTCTTTTTATTTTTTTTTTGTTCAAGCCTCGCCCGGCCCAGCTCTTGACTTTTTCACGGGAGGGTTTCTCCCTCTCTGTCTCTGAGCTATTGTGCAGCCCGCGAAATATGCGTCGCCACGCTTGTTGCAAAAAGAGAGAGAGAGAGAGGTTGCTTTAAAAGTTCAGCAGCAACAGCTCTTTGGCATTCGGTTATTTCGAGCTTTCGCGCGCGTCGCTCTAGTGCAATCCCTCTTTCGCTCTCTCCTCTCCCTCTCAAAGCTCCTCTTTCTGCTATTCTGTTTCAACTCGCCTCTCGTACTTCTATCCCCCTCTTTCTCTCTCCGGGTCTTTCGAGATTTAGCGCTCGTACGGATATCGCCCCCCGTCTCCTCCCCCCGGCCTTGGTTCCGCTCTCGTTTTGGAGACGCGTCGCTGCTGGTGGTAGCGAGAGGGAGAAGAGGATGTGGAGCGCAAAATGGCCGTGTCGATGGCCCGGCTCTCCTCCCTCCCCCGTTTCCATCCTCAGGCTCGCCGGCTCTTCCCTTCCGCGTCCATGCTTCAACGAGCGCACCGCTCGTCAATGCGCGCTTGTTAGCTTGTTTGGATTGCAGCTGGTTTTCCCTTCCCCCCGATATAACCGAGACTTTTTATTCCCTCTCTTGCTTTTTCTATACCGCGCATCCTACACTGTACGCTCGTGTCTGCTGCTGCTATTGCGCCCTCTTTCGTGCTGGGGAAATGAAAAAAAAAATCAACGATGAATCTCCACGTTGTTTTGTTATTGTATGGTTCAGGCTTTATCAAGTTGCGATGCAAATCTTTTGCCCCAAGAGCGGACACGTGCGTGGCGGAAAAAATTATTATCGATTTTTTCGGACGCACTTTTTGTGCTCTCCCATTGTACACTTTCTTGCTTAACGAGAGTATACGCCAGAACGGGTAACGAATATATCAATCGGTTGTATAATTGTAGGTGTTTTTAAATGCGTCCGACTAAACTCGCGTTTTACTACTTAAACGCGTTTCGTCAAAAGTACATTAAAATAGGCTCTATTCACGAGAGAAAGAGAGAACCACAATGGGTTTCCGGGACGTCAGACGTTGACGTATACGTCATGTTTTTAATTTAAACTTTAATAAACCAAAAAAAAACTAGAAACGACTCGATAAAGGCCGGAGTAAATTAAACGCAACTTTTTTATTTTTCAGAATCCGCTCTTCGCTTCTTTTTCTCTCCCCTTATTCGCCGCGCGCATCTTCATCCAATTTAAAAAAAAGCCACGCTCGCTGCGGCAGCGGTATTCGCGAGCAACGGAGCAGTAGTGGCAAAGCGAGTGTAGCTCCGCGCTGAACAAAAGTATTCTTCACGCTTCTTCTCTCTCTCTTCTTGATCTGTTCTCTTGCCAGCTCTTTTTTTACCGGCTTCTTCGTTTCTCTTTCGTTTCTCGAGACCGAGAAGTGCGACGGCGGCTTCTCGTGTCAATCCACGACGCGACACTCGAGCTCCCCCCCCCCTCTACACCCCTTAGAAGGCTCTTGCTTTATGTCACGACGCTTCGTTTATTAACGCAGCATGCTGCTTCATTTTCTTATTTCTTTCGCGAGCTCAATTTCTTTTTTTTTCCAGTCTTACCAAGCCTTTTCTTTGGCCTGCTTACAGGTCGAGTCGTTAAGTTTGACGTCGCTGAATCGTCGGAAATTCTGACGCTTTAATTCTGATGTGTAAATTAAAAAGTCATTATGTACCAAAGAAGCTGCGGCTAATATAATGAAACTTTTAGAAGTTTATGCATCGCGGTATTTGAACGATAAAAAAGAAGGCGGGGTATAATATTAACCGAATTTCTTTCCAATACGCCGACGCGCTAAATCAAACAAACAACAATCGCTTTTTTCATTATTTGCACGCCGCGCATTCTCCAGGCCCCGTTATTGCCGCGCGGCTTTTATTTGCCAAAGGAAAGAAAAGAAAAACAAAAAAAAAAACAAACGGGAAAAAAGCGCAAAGAAAACAGAAGTGCGTTTCGCAGACAGAGGCGGAGGCCGATAGAGAGGGACTGTAAAAAGTAAAATCAAAGATTTCAATGAAGCACAGCCAAATTTATTCCTCTCGATTTCGGAGCGCCAGGACAATAGCTGGCTGTACGCGTATACTGCCTCCCCCCTTGCCCTCCGTAACCCCCTCTCCGCGACTTTAGACCCTGGGAAAAAGGAGCGGGATAAATCCCGAACTGGCCGATAAATACGAAAGAGAGAGAGAGAGAGAGAGAGAGAGAGAGAGAGAGAGAGAGAGAGAGAGAGAGAGGGCACAAGAGAGGCTCGTCCGCAAAAAGGGGAAGGCGCGTTCGCGGCGACAAAAGAGGAATACCGGGGCCCCGAAAACAAAAGCGCCCCAGGCCTGCCTTTCTCCCTCTCTCGCTCACTACTGCTTTGCAGGATGCAGGCCGGGAAAAAAGCCCGTTAAGGTCCGGGGCGCCAGACAAATGGCTGGAATAAAGCCTCCCAGGACTGCAGGAGCCTTTCCCCGCCTTCTTTACCCTCGCCTGCACCCGAGCTGACCTGACCAGGGCAGCTCTCTCTCGGCAAGCAAAGGGTTTTCCAATTTCCGAAGATCCGCGCGCGTCTCCGGAGCTGTGGAGTCGCCACCGCACCACCGCTCTCTGTGCTGTGGTATAGCCGCGCGCTCTCTCTCTATCTTCTCTCCGGAATTCGATTAAATCGCCGTCCGCGACACGCCGGAGTTTCTTACAGTCCAATCCGGGGATTCCATTCTTTCGTACACTGCACGCTCGCGCAAACTTTCCTTCTCCCTCTCTCCGCCCCCGTCACCACTGCCGCTTGGCTTCTTCTAGTTCTTCTTCTTCTTCCTCTTCTTCACCTTATTCGCCTCGCTGCTGCTGTGCTGCGGTGGCTTGTTGCGGACCCTACGACCACGAAAATGCGGAATAACTTTGCCGCGACGAGTATTCCGAGAAGAGAGAGACTGATATTGAGCGCCGATGTGTGTCCAAGAGGAAATGCTGCTCTCTCTCTCGGAGCTTGCATCAAACGAGAATAGATATCGCGCGGGAGGAAAAAAATGTCGCGTGTACTACGCGTTTCGCCAGCGCGTATACCTATTATCTCGGTCTTTTTCTCTTTTCTCATCTCCGGAGAAAATGAGAAAGAGAAGGAGGTAGAGGTAAAAGTCTTGGGAGTCGAGTCCACGCTTCTTTCATTTACCGGTTTTCAAGAGTGGAAGCCCTTCAGATTTGCCGTAAGTAACTGGAAACAAGCCGGAAGCCGGGGGTCTCGACTTCAAAGTTGTCCGTGTTATATATTTTTTAAGCTTGCACGCATCTGTGTGTGTGTGTGTGTGTGTGTGCTGTGTGCACGTGCCCGGTACTAGCTGCTCTGACAAAATAAAAAAATATTCGAAAAAGCAGAAGAGGAGGTTGTGAAGGGGGAGGGAAGCTCTGAGAGTGGATGGAAAAGTCGTCCAGCCCGTAGGAGCGGCAGTCGGAATTTCGCGAAACTCGAAATAATTCATTAATCCCTCGGGTCTCTCTCGCTCTACCAACGTCGTCTCTCGTTTGTCCCTCTCTCGTCGAGGGCGAAAATCTGTTCGGAAAAAGAGAGAGAGAGGGAGAAAGGTAGAGATAGAGACACGGTGCCCGAGCGACAGCGGCTCAAATCCGATAATCCTTAGGTGACATCCGCGAGACGCGTATCACGGCCGAGCATCCGGATAAAGCTAATCTTCCCTTCCTTTCCCCGCCCGCCTCTCTTCTTTCTCTCGCTTTTCCCCTTCTCTTTTCTCTGTCTCTCGCTGTTTTTCTAACCCGTATATCGTCCTCTCACCCCTGCTCTCCAGTCTGGATATCTTTGGCGCTTCGCTCTCTTTTTTTACTTTCTCTTTTTTTTAAGATCGGTTTTTCGGCCGGAGTAATGCGAGACAAATGTCCTACTGCTCCGGCCGATGGTTTAGCCTCTGTTTTGCCTGGTAATGGCTTTGCGCTCGCTTTAACATCTCGATCATGATTTACTCGTTTTTTACTCCCTATTCTCTCCCTTTCTCGCTCTCTGCCCTCTTCAAAATTACATCTTTTTTTTCTCTCCTACGGTCTACACCTGTCCTCTTAGCTCGAAAATCCGATTAAAATCGTCGCATCTCTCGCATTTACTTATTCATACTCTGGTTTCCGCATTATTTATGCGATATAAAAAAGTAAAGCTCAGAGCTTCTTCAAAATAAACGACGCCTCAAAGAAAAACAAAGCTTTTCATATTTTACGCGTGCGTTTACGGGCAGGTAAGTAGCTGTTATCCTCGTCTTGCAAAATATAATCGCGAGGCATAAAAAAAAAAGAAAGAAAGGGCATAGAGACGATGATCGGGAAGAAGGAGGCGCGGCAAACGCGTATAGATGTACAGAGAGACAGGCATGCCGGAGAGAACGTTGACTCGGTTCACTCGACTCCGGGGCTCTCTACGCGTGTAAAGCCTCGCCGTGTAGCCTCGTAAAAGGCTTTTTATTGCTGATAAAAATCCAGGCAGGCGCGCGGCGCGCCCCCTCACCACATCACTGTCGGCTTCTCGAGCGCTTCCACGGGCCGTTATGAATGCAGCCAGGCGCGCGCCTACCGATGGAATGCACCGGCTCTCTGTTATTGCGGGCTGGAGCCAGTTCCCCTATACTCTCGGTGTCTTTTACGACGTCGGCCTACTAATACCGACCATCCTCCTTCTCTCTCTTTCTTGAACATTGAGTTTTAAAGCGTTTGGCAAAATTAAAACGGAGCTTTTTCGTTACCATAATATTTGCGCCGTATTAAGCTTCGGCTGCACTCTCATCCACACCGTTCGCCCATGTCGGTGGGCTTTGACGAGATTCCAGTCGCGTTCCCGTCTTTTTTTTTTAATAGCCGCAACATAGCTCGCTTAATCGCGTTTCCTCGCAGGCCCCGTTTTCCCATTACCTTCCCCCGCGCGCAGCAGGAGCCTCGCCGAAATTCATGTCATCAATCGTACTTAAATTACGAACGCGCGATTATGGGCTTCACGTGCAAGCTCGCTCCGAGCTTTTCGGCGAAAAATTAATTTCGCCATTTTTAATTTGAAATTTATTTATCGTTCCTCTCTCTCGCTCTTGCGAAAATATCAATGTTATTATCTAAAAAGCTCGTCGCTCACACAGGCTGAGTGGCGTAGGAGGTGGGTATAGATCGCAGTAGAGGTCGCAGAAGCGGTGATTGAATCATCCGGCTTTTCGGCAAATATTTATGAAGAGAGAGGAAGAGGGAGGCTTGTCGATCGCAGGGCTCTCGGAGCAAACAATAAATATTCCGGGGTGCCGGCCGCGATGCGCGTGGCCTAGCTTTCGCTCGGATAAATCATTGCTCAAGACCCGTGACGGGCCAGGATGTAGGGTATGGGACAGAGGGGAGAGGGGGGAGGGGCTATGGAAGGAGAGGATCGAATTAATGGCGTTCTAGGGGCTCTATTGCTGCTCCTCCGGGTGGGGGTGGGGGCGTGTATCGTCGGGCCCGGTTCTCGATTACCAGGCGCAAAGCCCCGATTCGAAAGCCCATATCCGACTCGATAGGGCGTTAAGCCAACTGCAAAGATTTGCGCGACCAGGCTGCCTATTATGACGTTGTAATGAAGTCAACATGCGATGCTCTCGAGGAAATTGATACGGGATACATAGCTCTCTGGCTCTCCCTCCCTCTTTGTCTCTCTGTTCATTGTATCCCTGTAGCTGTGTAATACACCTTGTCTCTGATGCGCGTCTATCGATAGGCTTTACGGCTCTGTTTTCGATTTCCCATTTAGATGATATTATCACATCTTTTTTCTGTCGCTCGTGGCCGTTGTAAAGCTCGGGGGATATGGCTTTGCTGGCGAAACGCGCACGTGTGTGCTGCGAATAATTGGAATAGCGCGTGGACAAAGAGGAAGCGCTTCGAAAGGAGGATAATCGCAAGGGCCGTAGGGATAGAAAGGAATAACCCAGAGAAAATACAAGTCGTGCTGGGAGAGCAAATGGAGTACATAATTAAAAAGGCAAAGGCACACAGAAAGAGAGAGAAGGACTTGTAGGGATACGGACGGGGCTATACACAGAGAGGAATGGGAGAAAAAAGGAAAAAGTGATTTTGCGGGAGAGCGTAGATGCGAGCGGCGCTCGGGGGGAGGAGGGTTAAGCTATGGGCAGATGATTAATAATGGCTTCCGATCGATTTGCCCCGGCGCCTTTGTTCCCTTTCGCACGCGCGCGCTCATCACTCGTCCGCCCATAGTTTTTCGCCGTGATTGAATTCCAGCCGTGAGTCTCTTTATCGACAGAGGGAGAAGGGGCAAATAGAAAGAGAGCAGAGTGTATAGGGAGGGGGAGCTGAAACTTTGTTGGCTGCCGAAGCCTGTATATGAAACTGCGGATCGCGCGCCTGTCTGTAATAACATGCGGCCAAATGCGATGACGAGAGCATACCTGTACGCGCGTTCGCGAGGGAACGCCACGGGAATGACACACAAATTAATTTGGCGGTAGTCCCCTCTCTCTCTCTGTGGGCACAAAAGGACCGCGATGTTAACGAATTTTGCATACCGAGCCGAAGAAGCTCTCTTTCGTCTGTATTGATCAGAAATTCGTATTATAAAAAAAATGATACATCGAGGCTTGATAGATTTTTAGATTTGAGATGCGAGGAGGGAGGGAGAGTAGTTGTGTATTGAGTAGTCGCGAAACTTTTAACATTCGACCGTCGCTGGATGTTTGAGGGTGGAGTGGTGGTGGGGGGGATGAGCGTAATTGAAGCGGGAAATTGATTGCCAGAACAATTTCGCCGATTGGCCAAGCGAGGCCGAGTGAGCCGCCGCCGCCTCTGCTCGAGTAACATTTTCTAACGAGTTTCTCGCGTGCCTCGCATGATCGAAAGAAATCGTCTGAAAGGAAAGAGGAAACGGGTAGAAAAGAGAGAAAGGGGTTAGACGGGGAGGGAGCAGTAGCATTTCTGGGAAGGAACTATTCGAGGGGCCCTCTCTCTCTCTCGAACTGCAGCCGAGCAACTTTCCGGGAACGAGTTGTTCCTGTCGTCGTCGTCGAGGGAAAATTGGTTTAAGTAATCCAAACGCGAGACGACTAATCGATTAAGCTCATCCCCCCACCCTTCCCAAGCTCCATAATGCCAGTCGGGCCGGACCAATATCCGGAAATTAGCTATATATGCAACGAGAGAGTAGAGGGAGGAGGTAAGCGAGAGAACTGCTCGAATTCGGCGAACTGTCGCGGCACGATAAGACTTCGGGCAAGTAGCTGCGCGTAGAGAAAGCCGTTGGCGTTTCGGCTTCGATCGACTAATTGGCATTAGCATACGCAAATTAGACGGTATACTTCCTTATTACAGTGGGCTTTGCCGGCGCTAATTAATTTCGAGCGCGCTTCTCCAAAACCCGTACAAGCACGCAACTCTCTCTCTCTCCCTTCCGTCTCTCTGTCTCTCTCGCGGACTTGCTGTCTACTCGCGGGGAGAGAGCGAGAAAAAGACGAGGGAAAGCAGCCGAGGCTCATGAAGTACGGTCCGGACTGGAGAGGAAGGGAAAGTTATGAGTAGTGGTGTGCGGGAAGGGGGGGGTCGAGTAAACTTTCGTCATCAGCCGGCCCACAGCGAGATACAAAGCAGGTGCGAGAGCAGAGGGCCGTGACTCGTAAAGTAGCTCCCCCTCCTACTCTTCCTCGCCAATCTCCAGGCCGGCACACTGTACCTGACGCCTACGCGAAATTTCATACAGTCGTCGTCGTCGCGTGTCTGGCAAAACAACAGCTCGTCCCCGCGGCCGTTATGTGTAGCGTCTCTCTACTCGGAAGCTGATTGTGTCTAACTCCTCTGACCCCTACTCTCCTCCGAGCCTCTCGTGACTTTAGCCTTGGACAAATGCGGCGTGGATTGTAGCCGAGATTTCGCGCTTAATAAGCCCGCCCGGAAATTGTGCGCGTATCACCGGCCGAGATGTGTTGTTTCGGCGAAACAGAGACAGTGGAGGGCAGAGGGCCTGTAGAGACGAAGAGAAAAGAGCCGAGGGATGTGGGTAAGAAGATAGCCAGCGAGTTAATAGCTCGAGCTCGCTGATTGGTCCTCCTACGGTGCTGTACACCTTGGATCCAAGCCGAAAGCTCGCAGATTGACGAGGCGAGTAACCCGGCTTTGGAGCTTTCGGGGTGTAACGACGCCGTTCGAGCTTTTACGTCGTATTGTGGCGTCGCGCCACTTCCGCTACGAGCTTCCGACTATTTTGCTCCTGAGCTATTTTTTATTTCATCGATATATATTTGAGCATTATCACTGCTTGTCTCTATGCGTATTATGATCATTCTCGCGTACGATTCCGAAGATCGAATTCTTTAAATACATTAACTCCGATTAAACTTTGTAGACCGCGGATGAAGATAATCGGGGCATTCGCGTGCAAGTTTGACCGCGGTGTACGTTCCCGGAGAACGAGTCAATGAGCAAGCGCGAGGAAAATCGGCAGCGTTTAACAAGGGCATTGTACACATAGGCCTGCCTGCCAGTTCTCTCTCTCTCTCTCTCTCTCTCTCACAGGCCAAAGTCCCTTTTGATTCAGCATTGGCAAGAGCCGTAAAGAGCCCGGCAGCATGAAGTCCGGAAGCACAATTACGTTTACATATACATACAACTCGAGGGTCAGTATAACAGTGGCAGTAGCAGCAGCAGCAGGCTCGTACCAAGAGGGAGAGATGATGGTCGCTTTGTGCCGGGCCCCGGAGCGACAGCGGCCGCGGATTATTAATCGAATCCCGCTCCAATTACCCGTTTATAATTACAGACCCGAAGTGAGAGAGTGAGAAAGGGGGCGAGGGGAATATCTTGACCGCGAGGGAGACCACAGCGACGCCTGCGGCTTTTCGATGCGGCCAAAGCCCTTGGCGCCTAATTAATGCGAGGAGCAAAGGCCTGATTGAATACGCGCTTGAGCCTCACCCCCTCCACAACTCCAGCCCTTCTCTTGCCTCTGTTACTGCCAAGTGCCCATTTTAGACCTACTCTCTGTATTCGCTCTCTTCCTCTGTCTCCCTTTCCCTAATTCTCCGGCAAACTCACTGGTCATATTTCGCGGATGAATGAGTACGGACAGAGAGACGGTGGGAGCTTGCAAGTTCGTCCGATTGATGAATCGCGCGGAAGATTCGAAAATCCCTCTGGCGTTCGAGAAACTCGCTAATTGCCATAAGTTGCCTATTATACGAGTCTTGTCCCTCGAGTTTGTCGCAAAGTTTCCACTGAGTTCTATTGATACTCTGCACGGACGACAAAAGTCATCCTATAAGCAGTACATCCCCCCAGACCAAGAAAAAGTAATATTTAGAATGAAAAAATAAAGCCATATAATAACTCGTCCCTAAATGAAAATTTACGAAACTCGATCGAAGCAGGTTAAGCGTAGAGAGCATACTTCTCGAAACAATGTCACTTGCTCTGTGCGTGAGTTTCCACACGTGTTAACGCGTGATTAAACGGGCACGATCGGCAGGTTGTAGAAAGTTTGCCGAACAGTTTCCAGAGAGAATCAGTTTCGAAATCACGCCGCGAACGACACGCGACGTACATACGCGCGTGACAAGATCCGGCTACTGACACGCGCGCTTTTCGGCAAAACAAGTGTGCGTGGGAGAGAGAGAGAGGCAGTGATTTTGCAGTGCGACCCGATGTTGATCGAGTCCCGGGCGCTTGCGATCCCGTTTGGCTTACGCGTGTTTATGGAGTGAGCCGATTACAATGACACGTGATGCCTCGGGATGCCCGTTTGCTGCGTCTCCTAAGTGATAGCGCGTCTGAGGAGAAGGTGTAGCTATTTACTCTGCTGACATGCTGGTGCGACATTCGTTTCGTTAGTTTTTCTAATTGCTAGAGAAATTAATGAAAATTATGAAAAAGCATTTATTTGTTCCTCTTTCGACTGTGCCTGTCAAGCAGGCGATTATCCACTCGTATAAAGGATGCGAGCTTACAGAGGTACACCGATGCGCTGGCGATAATGAAAAAGCGCGCGTCGCCGCGCAAGAAAAGCGTCATTCGTCGGTGAATTAGCCGTACAGCCCGAGGGAATAGCGCGAGAGGTTAATGTAAAAAAGCGAGGAAGCCTCGGCGCCCCGTACATTATCGCGCCTTTCGAGAGCGCGCTAATTACACAATGCAATTACCGCCATTGGCGGATGGAGGAGGGGGAGGTGGAGTACCGAGAGGGAGGAAAAAAGCGCCCGCTCGGCGTGCTTTTCAAGAAGCTTCGACAGGCTAGCACTACCTCATCCCCCCTCCACTTTTGCCTCGTGCTACTTGATTTTTTACCAGGACGTTTTCTCCGCCGTGTTTTTCGTCTGCCTTCTTTTTGCTTCAAGAGAGCAGGCATTAGCCTGTTGGTATAGAGTTGGGACGATGCAGTCGGCCGGGAGCATAAATTTTCGAGTGAATATACCGGAGAGAGAGAGTGAAGAGGCTTGGATGCCGAGTGAGTCAATTGACATTGTTAAGTTAGGTAGCGGGGACAGTGGAGGGGACATTCGGGATAAGGTCGGTTAACGGATAGTGGAGAGTCAAGTGGCCGGAACGAAAAAGCTTTGGTTCAAAGGACGAATTCCAGAAGGCGGCCCCCGCGGTTTTTCCTTAAGCCCCCCATCTAGCCGCGCGATGGCACTTCAACCACTCGTTCATTTATTTTAATAACCCCGGTAGAGCGAATGTCAGGGCCACAAAGAACGAGAAAAATGCTTTCCCATCCCCTCTCTCTCGACGGGAGCAACTGCTTGATCTCCGGGAAGCAAGTGCCGGCTGATCCCGCGCGTTTTCGCTCTCGTCTGCCGCCGCTATTACGGGGCTCTCTCTCTTGCCACCTTCACTCTTTGTGCTCTCTCACTCGCGCCCCCATCCCCGAGCGCGCGCTTACTCTCTGTTCTTTCTTCTCTCTGAAATCGGCCTTGTCTCGGCCTCTAATGAATTATTTCCGTCCGGAAGTCTCTCCGAGAATGAACGAAAGAGAGAGAGAGAGAAAAAAGTAGGGGGGAAGAAATGAAGCAAAAAAGAGGCAGTCCAGCTAAAAGGAGAGTTAAAATGGGAATAGAGAGAGGAAAAAGGGGTAAAGGAGAGGAAGAGCAAGTGAGAGAAAGAGAGAGAGAGAGGGACACGAGGGAAAAGGAGAAGTTCCTCGCTTCGGCACTTAACGGAGTGAGGTTCTCCCGGGCATCGCGCCCCGGCGAAAGTTCGCCCCGAGCTTTTCTTTCTAGGCTGTTCTCTGCGGTGAGTCTCGGGGCAAAGAGAGAGAGAGAGAGAGAGAGAGAGAGAGAGAGAGAGAGAGAGAGAGAGAGCAGCGGCAAGAGGGAGAGAAGACAGGCACGAGAAAGAAAGCGGAAAAGAGATTGCCCCCGGGAGCTGATGTTATGAACGTTTATTTTGTACAGATGTTCGGGTTATATACCGAATTCTCTATACAGCTCCTTTTCCAAATGTCTGCTACTACTCCCCCCTTCTTCTTCGCTGGCTTGTTTGTTCTACTCCTTCTCCTGCAGTCGAGTGAATTTTTAATGTTTATGCCACTCGGCATGAAAATCACGGATCGTTTGTTAAAGTATTTTTCACCACCGCGAAATATAGCGCGTCAAAAGCTTAGAAATAGAAAAACGAGTTGAGAATAAATAAAACTGCTCGAAGTAAATATTGCATTCAATTTCTCGATCTTATCCAGCATAGTATTATTTTTTTTTCTTTTGCCAAAACAACCCAAGAACAAGTTTTCGGCGACTTTGTAAAAAGCTCCAAATTGAAATGAAAGCATCCGTGTCGGGATCCTTTTCTGCAATAAAAATCTTAAAGTTCGTCGCAAGCACAAAGGCACAGAGCTTTGGGTAGGATGAGGGGGAAGGGGAGGGGGGAGGGGCAAACTAAACGCCAGAGACTGCAAATATTGTCGTTGCTCCAAAGAAGGGGCCAGCACAACTTGCCTCCCTCACCCCCTCCCAGCTTGTATACTCCCGAAAATAAACGGTCTGCAACAGCAGAAGCAGCAGGATGGAGCCCTGACTTTGACTCGGCTCTTCAAAGAGAAAAAACATTCCAATTAAAGGTTCACTCAATGAGATCTCCTGCCTTTTTACATTGCCCGGCTACGGGCGGCGGCTCTCTCTCTCTCTCTCTCTCTCTCTCTCTCTCTCTCTCCAACGGAATTGAAACAAAATGACGTCGCGTCTCGAGACTGCCGCTGCACGCGATAAGCTAATAAAAAGAGAGAGAAAGAGAGACCCGAGAAAAACGCCTTGGGTATAAGAAATGATTGCTTTCAAAGGCTTTACCCGAGGCCACGACGATTTGCGGGATATTTCTAGTGAAACTCTCGATGGCCCTTAATGGAAGAAAGAATTTGTCAGCTGCGCGCCGGGGCTCTCCTGCTTCTCAGCTCTCAAAGCTTTGGAGAAAGAAACCTCTTTATGCGTCGTTCGAGATTATACTCCGACGAACACGGCAAGCCTATTAAAAAATTATTTTGACAAATTTCAATGGACTTCGTTACAGGAACGATACACGTTCCCCTTGTACCTAAACAACAAACGGTCCATTACGATCAACCACACTTTTACGAAGCACCAAAGACGACGCACAAAGATGCCGGTGGTATACGCATCCCGGTATTATTTTTCACAGAATCAACAGTCGCGCGCGTGTCTCGACGCTTAGCGAGGCAAGATTTAAAGCCTCCGGGGCGTCGAGGCGCGACCGAGCCGCGTACGCACGCACGCTTGACTTTGAATTCGCTCGAGCTCCGCTGTTAAGCCGCTCGCTGAGCCTACTCGTTCGCGGCTCCTTTCCCCGAACCTACTACGATCCTACGCTCCGATCGCTTTATACGCCCCTACGCGTTTGAACAAGTGATTTTATCTTGTGTGCGTATACAGAGCTTTCGTTATATAATGCGCTTATTTTCAATTGTAAATGCAAGCTCATCGTCCTAACGGATATTCTCGTGATGTATTCCTTTTGGTATTGATTGAGAATGCGATTTCTAACCTTACGCAATAACGATTTAAATAAAGTAATAATAAAAGATCGAACTGAGCCGATCGTGCTTGAGCTTTGAATTAACCAAGCCCGTATGTTTTTTGCCTTGTTTGCAGATCCAACGTTCCGGCTGGCTGGCGGAGGAGGGCGAGGACAAGGAGCTCCGTAGCCGAGCGTCGGGGCTTAATTGAAAAGTCCCGAGGAGGGCGGCTCGTTAAGACGCCGAGCCGGCTGCCGCTTCCGGAGCTTCAGAGAGCAGGAGGAGGTGGAGAAGGGCGAAGATGATATTGAGACGACGAGTCGTTGGTTGATTGAAAGGGGGGGCGCGGTGGACCGGAGGAACCAGAGGAGCCCCGCAGGCGACGAACCGCCGACGGAAACGGGGAAAGGAGGAACCGAGGAGGCCCTAGGACGATGGCGGCAAAATCAAGCTTCCACGCGATGGCACGCTGGGGAGTCGGCTTACTCGTGCTTGCACTGGCTCACCTGCTGCTCGTCAACGCCCAGCTTACCTGGACGCCCATTTACGTCGGCGGAGAAAGTGAGTGAACATACTTTTCTTCTTTTTTTTTGCCGTCTTACGCGGAACATGCGACACTCGATCGAAATTGCGGCGGGAAATTTCAGTTCTGAACGACGTTCTCTTTTTCTCTGTTTACAAGTGTAAAACAATCGAGCTTCCATAGCGATATATTGCCTTTCAATATCGCAATTGAATTTCCTTCATTTATTCTTAAACGAGAGCTTCCGTCTCCCGAAATATTTCCCGCGTCAGGGGCAAGCGAGGCGACGAAATGAAATTTAACACGTGCAGCCAGAGGTCCCTACTGGCTAAATCAAATAGCAAACGTAATAATTGCGTATCGGTATTTTACGAGCAAACGAACGAGTGAAGCAGACGCGCGCGCGCGCAATCAGCGCCGTTCCGCATTTCTAAACAGTGCGCTGGACTTCTCTCGGTGGTCAGCGGGATGTGTGCGTCCGGTGTACTCTTTACCGAGAGGCTGCCGGCTGCTGCTGCTGCCCGACAAACTGGGGAATTTCGGGGGAAGAGCGCGTATGGCCCGGGCGATCGTGAATTTCCGCGATGAGCTGCTATCGGTCGAAAATGTCGAATCTCACCAGGACAGAGGGACCAGGAGAGAGAAACTGGCCTCTCTGTTTGCTGAGCCGGCCGGCAATTAGCGTCACATAGTGGCGGTTAACAATCCGTTAATTTCGCCCATTAGCCTTGTCGAGTTGTTACTGCTGCTGCTGCCCGCTCCTCCTCCTACTCCTGTTCGAAATTTGATTCTCATAGATGACTTGTTTCACACGCTCTATATTCCCTCGTTTACGTCTCATTTCGAAAGCCCTAATACCGCGCACACCCTCGCTTAACCCTCGTAAACCTTTTTAATCTTCGGCTCTCTTTCGCACGAAACGACAACAAAAATTAATATTTCCAGCAGAGAGTATGGTAGCAAGCGCGCGTGCCCGTAAAACGTTAATATTTAGTCACGGGCGTGTAGATGCACTGGGAGCTATTTTTTTCTGCCACGTGGACAAAAAAAAAGAGAAAAAAGGGTAAACAC
Source organism: Anagyrus pseudococci (assembly GCA_030522585.1). Lineage (NCBI taxonomy): Eukaryota > Metazoa > Arthropoda > Insecta > Hymenoptera > Encyrtidae > Anagyrus > Anagyrus pseudococci. The sequence continues at coordinate 12,424 of JAPYYQ010001013.1, read as the reverse complement.
AGCGTTGTAACGCCACACGCCCGCGCGCGACCATCGTTCTTTTTTTCCTCCAGGCTCGTAAAAGCAGCGAGGATAGAGTTTCCACAGCGCGTAATCGGTCGTATCGCGTCAGGCCGGTGTCCATGGCGTTCATCGACACGACTAGCACACCGCGCGGATCGGCTGGCGGGAGAAAAGCGCGCGCGCGACACATTTGCGCGATACCCTGGCCAAAAAATCCAAGCCTGTTCAGGACGCATCCCCCACTCACCCTTTACCCCTCGGATTTTCGATGGAGCATATCTCGTATACTAGATCCGTTACGTTTGGCGTTGCCTTTTTTTCCGCTGTGTGTTAGGGAGAAAGCAGAAGGGGGAACGGAGTTCGCGTTCGTTTCGATTAATTGCGCGTATTGTCGGCTCGGCTTCCTACAAAATCGCTGTTTCATTGACCGTAGCCAGGAGCATCCACTAGCCGACGCCAGGCGACGAGAGAAGCCCATTGTACCGACGGCTCTCTCTTTGGCCGTTGATTGCGCGCCTCGCGACTTTTCCGGCGCAAATGAATTGCGCCATATAGCGCTCGCAGACAAGGGGGGGAGGGGTATACAGTCTAGTCAGCGCTCGGTGCTCTGCGCGTCGCTCAAAGTTTTTTCCACTCTCGCCACTTTCACACCCCCTTTCCGGCACATATCGATTAAATTAACCGCTCCGCTTCCGATATATATGAACATATCGACGCACGTTATTCCTCGCCGCGGAGCTAAATCGCGTATAGTAAGAGCTATTTTTTTTCGCGAATCCACAGCACTCTTTCTCGGGAGAAACGTGGCAAGAGCAGAGTCGCTGAGCGCGGGGCGAAAGTAATTTTCTGCCAGGCGAGCCGTAAAATAAATTTGCCTCGAGGATAGCTCCCTCTGTCTCTCTCTCTCTCCGCGGCGACGTGACAAAATTGCGCGGAGACGGCTTTGATCCTTCGACTCGCGCGCATCATTCGAGCCACGCACGCGTTCGCGGATCGAAAAGTAATCAGAATCGCGCGTACGCTCTCCCGCGCGCCTTTTTTACCCCTCCCCCCCTCCGCCCCCCCTGCAAATCAATTCGAAACGTGTCGGCGCTAACTACATTTTCTTCCTGCCCTCTATGCCCGCCCGCTGCTTTTTCAGCCCTCACATCGCTGTTCTTGCCGATGTTGGCCTCTCTCTCTCTCTCTAGTACGTTTTTCTCGTTTTCCAAGTAATGGGAAAAAGATTGAGATAATGATTTTTAAATACATTAAAGTAAAGTAAATAACGAATTTTAGTTCATATTTCTCGAAATGCTTGTAAATCTAGGTTAAACTCGTCTGCCCCCTGTCGAAATAGCGACGGAAAAGTTTAACTGGAAATTCCGCAGTTGCAAAAGCTCCGCGATTTCAAAATATTTTCATTTTGCCGGGAAGAGTCGGGAAAATAAAAGAAGCACAAAGACAATGTAAACATCATTAAAGCGGCGAACCAAAGGACAATGTACAGCCGGTATTACTCTTATTTGCACATTTTCCGCGAGGCTCTCTCGCTTCTCTATTATTGTCACCAGCGCGCGTCTCTCTCTACCCTCCCCCCTCCCTTCCACCTTCTTGTCGTCGTCTGGCCATTCCCATTTCGACGAAAACGGTCTGGCTTCCAAGCGACCCATTACAATGACTTTGTTCTTCTCTCCTTTCTAGATTCCGCTCTCTATTGTCGAGTTGTACAGGTAGCGACCCACTACCCCCGTCGTCTTCTAAGCGGCGGCGACGTTTTTAAAAAGAGAAAACTTTATTTTTTCGCAATTTTCAGTTAGACGCAATTTCGAGCTTCTTCTTTTTTATTTCAACTCGGAGTAGTTCAGCTTTCGGATAAATGAAATTTTTTTAAACACTTGTTTATCGGCAGTAAATATTTTCTCTTTATACACGACTCATCGATATTCATCAGTAGAGACGCTGCTTTATTTCGCTCGAGTGAAGGGGAAACGGGGGGGGGGCGAAACTTTTTTTTCTCCCAACAATTTCAGCGCATCTACATAATAATGTAAATTAATTGTTTGCCGAAGTTTGCCTCGCAGCTCTCGTCGAGCAAATAATTATTCATTAGCTCGTGTTGTTATACGTTTATCAAGATCGTTTATTAAAAAAAAAAAAAAACAAACAAACAACGCGCCAACTTATTTACGGCAAAGTTTTGCACCTTCAACGAAAATTCTTTAATCAATTTGCACTTTATTCGTAGAGCCGGATTTTTGCAAAATTCAAACTTTGAAACTTTTTTAATTTTGACTTTCGCAACTTTTTTGATGCTAAGGAAAAACAGTCATGAAACAACTATTTCCGCGAGATGTTCTTATGATATAAAAAAATTCCTATTCCAAATGATATTCTTTCGGTTCTTAGATGAAATAGCGTCTTATAAGCGAAGAGGAACAATTTTTTAAAAAAATATTTCGTAAGTAAGAAAATTATATTACCGCGAAGAAAAAAAAATTTAAGAGTTGATTTGGTACTCGTCTCGCGGCTCTTTCTACCTCCCTCTTATTTGCAACAAAATTAAAATAGCGAACACTTGAGGCTGTCAGAAACTCTTAAATTGCGGCAAAACTTTCGGCGAGAGTTCAGTAATAAAGTAAAAGTGGCCGCTTAACGAGAAAAGCGAGAAAGGCGTATAATATAAAAACGTAGTGTACGCTCGAGGGGCAGGCTCAGAGCTCTAAACGTCACCAGCTTATTCCTCGCGCGAAGAAGCAGAAAAAAAGTGTATTACCTAATTAATAATAAATAACGGCTTACGCTGAAAGGGTCTTTCTTCGCTTTATCAAACGAGTATTAAAAGCTACACAGCACTGGACAGATTTTACGTGAATATACAAATCATTTACTCTAGATTTTTTTATAAACAACGAAAATAACTTAAAAAAGCTTTATTTGTCATAAACAAGATTTTACATTTTCCGTCCACGTTTCATAAGTGCTGCCCGTATTCGACCGACGTTCTATATATCTACATAGATGTACACATCCAGCATACTCCACGTCTTCTCCCTTTCGTTTTATTGACAGACATTACCTCGTTCGAAATGTACCGGACCCTCGCTTGTCGGTAGTTTGTATACAGAGCGAAAGAGAGGGATGGAGGGAGAAAGCAGTGTGAATTAATTATTCGACAGTTTCTACGGGGAAACTAAATTTAGCTCGTTTCTGCTATGGAACAACCCTTTTGTCAATTTAACCGGGAGAGAGTCGCAAGAAGTTGACTACACAGGAGCTCCCGGAGTAGATAATAAGAAGCAAAACAATTAACTTGTTTTCGGATGCATATAAGGAACTTTCAAGAAACATCTCTCTCTCTCTCTCTCTCAGAGAGGAAGAGCAGTAGTTGAGAATTCACCGACCTTCTTGCCTCTTAATCCCCTCGCTCCAGCCTTTATCTTTGATTGAAGTCTCTTGTTCTACGAGTTTAATTAGCTCTCGCGCATTCGTTTGCTTTTCCCTTTCAAAACGTACGTTTTGTTTATACCCATACGACGAAAATATTTATATGCTCGCTCTGGGCCGTCGTATGGCAAAAAAGAGGGGAGGGACGCAGTTAAGGGTAAAAAATAATCCACGATCTGCAGCGGCAGAATAATTACGTCTCTCTATGGCTGCGCGATAATGAAATTCAGGCGGAACTCGGTAATTTCTCTTCTCCCGAGAGTTGAAACAACCTGATTCTCTCGACGGGAGGGGGGGGGGCAGGGAGCTCATTCGGTTGTACGGCAAAGTTACAAGGATAAGGTAAAGTGAGAGGGAGAGAGAGACGGCCACTATCATTCCTAAATTATGCGCTTACAGTAGGTGGGGCGCATTATACCTGCCGCGCTAAAGTGGCCTTTTGCGCGCGCGAAAAGCCCACTGATAAATGATTTTGCGCTTTTGAGCTTGTTTTCAATTAACTTTACCGCGTTACGCTCGCTGTTGTACTGCTTCAACTATGCGCACACTCTCGCTAGAGCAGACTTTTGTTCTCAACGATTCGGCCGACCCCGACAACCACGCGCACTTAACAAAAGATTAGACAATGCAATTCTATTTTCTCTCCCAAACGACTCTTTCCGAAAAGTTCGAGTACACCGAGTTAATTAACCAGAGCGCACATTCCATTCGGCCCACCTCGCTTGCGACGTCAACAAGCCCTTGGACCAATGTCTTTCATCGTATCTTCTCGGCAGTCTCCCCGAGTATCCGGAGCCTTAGACCCTAGTCTCGGCTTAAATTATCAAAAGGGCCATGCAGAGAGTCACAGTATAGCAGACGTTTCTCCGGGACGAGCGCTAGTCTAAACACAGGCTCATGCATTATTTACCCGCTCGTTAACGCACACACGCACGCGAGGCTTGTTCCCAGCGTCTTGCTGGGGAGGCGGCCGAAAACGGGAGAGAGACGAGCTGGAGGACGAGCCTAGTCCTCGAGTTCCGTTTTCCAAATGCGAGCCAACTTTCGCCGACACACCGTGTGGCACGGGACACCGCAAGCGCTGTTCGACAATTTGTCTCCGCGACAGGGTCGAAAGTCACCCCTTTGCTCTCGCCCTCCTCTCTCGGCCGGTTCTCGTGTATTTTTCTTTTTCTCTCTTATTTTGCTGAGACTACTTTTTACGACTGTGTCTCTTCATGTTTGCTCGGACTGGCCTGGATAAAGCTGCCCCCCTGCGTTATTTTAGGATTTTTCATCATCCTTCTTTCTCTCGTAGTTATTAAGCTTGGAAGTTGTTTTATTTTCAACTATATGTAAATGATTTTCCGTGAAATTCGGCTTGCATCGCTTTTACAAGCAAACACGATAAGTTCTAGGAAATAAATTTAATTTCGATACTTAATTTTTTACGGTTAATATAAACGATTTTCGCCAATTCTTCCAAAAACCGAAAATTCGATTTTATTTTTCGCAAAGTAAACAAAATTTATCGAGAGCAAAAAAAATGTTTCTATAAAAAGCTGCTCCAGCCTATCGAATTTTATACTGCAGAGTCGCAAGCTGCGCTCTCGTTACGGTCTTGTTGGCCGAGCCGCACATTGACCTCTGCAGTCTGCCTTCGTAATTTCGCGGCCTGGTCTCTCTCCCTCTCTTGCTCAGCGTGTAATTGTCACGCATTAGAAAGCCGCTGCATGCAGATCCCGGGCGGCGCTGGTTCTGGGGAAGCGAGAGACACACGGGCCGGCAGGGACTATGTACCGGATTAAGGAGGCTTCGAGGCCCGGCGAGCTTCCCTCATAATCTGATTCTCCCCCCGCTTCTACTGTGGATATCTCTAGACTCGTATGATATTTCAGGATTTGAAATTTCCCTTCTGTAACGGGGCCTGAGCTTTGCATCTCATTATACCGCGTCTTTCGCGAATTATCCGACTCATTAACGGTTAGCCCTTCCCGTTAAATTTACCATTCGCGCAGTCTGTAGGTTAATTAATGAGTGGGCATTGAAAAGTAGAGTGGGAATAGAGCTCGACGACGCTTAAATTAGAGCAGCGCGCGTACATCGTCGATTCCGAACGAGCCGAGACAAGAGCGACGACGACATCGGCAGCAAGAACAACAACAAGAACAACGACAACGACGACAGCCGTGACAAACACTGGACGACAATCTACGCTCGGGGAGGGTAGGGGGCGAGTGCGCGATACTCGGAAGCACTATACGTACACCGCTGGCCCGCCCGACGAGGCCTGCTTTTCTCAATTGCCCTCGTGAATTCGCGCTCTCGGCGCGTCGTCGTGTAGATCCCCGCGCCTTGGGATAATTACCATATGGTAATAGCGGCAGGCGGCGGCGCGCGCCCGGCAAATTAGCACAGACTCTAATCCGCGGCCAAGCGCACCGGACTCCAATTGCCAAACAGATAGCGAGAGAGACAATCGCGATTTTGAATTTGAATAAAACCTATTTCGCGCCCTCCCGGCCATCTCTCTCTCTCTCCTATCCCGCATACACAAACGAACAGGCTCTCTCTTTAGAGCAGCTTCGCAACGGATATTGGAATATTAAGGAATTTCAATTTTGGCAGATCCGCAGCCGCAATCAAACTCTCGCCGACTATACCGTTGTTTCGCGCTCGAGCCTTTCGATCCTCGCTGACTCGTCGCTCGAGATTTCATCGATACATTTTTCCTCGTCTTCTTTTGCACGCTGTAGCGGCTTTAAAGTATTCTAAGCGCAACAAAGCGCAACGGAAATTTTCAGGGGGAAGGTTTACAAAGTATACTTATTAAAATTTCGAAATTTATTCGCCAGAGAGCTTTATGGCGCTGTGTGAAAAACAAAGTGAAATTGGGTGGAAGGGGTGTATAGGAGCTCGAGCCCAGGCACGTCCATCTCCAGAGCACGTCCATTAATTCGAGCCGAGGCTACGTAGCGCCGGAAGCTGGGGCCGTCGCGTGGCCGGTTATTCCGCGTCGGCGTTGGCCGTCTTAGGCGCCTTACCCTCGAGAATTCCAAGAGACCCTTAAGGCGCGCCGATCTGGCCGAACGCACGCTTCTGCCTCGGTTTAATGGCCGCGCTACTGCCGGCTTGGGCTATACCGGCACTGCCGGAAAACTGGGGAGCTTACGGGATAACGATACTCCGTATTGCAAAGGTCGACCCCCCCCGCCCATCAGCCGTTTTGTCCTACTCGACTTGTGCCAAGTGTTACGGAACTCTGTTTGACGATAGATCATAGCCGAGGGGAGTTGAAATTTTAATGCCACTCATTACGGAACTTTTCACGAGTTGAGAATTGATTTTCACTATTCATGAGGATCCAGGATTTTATAGTCATTTCGAGGAACTCTATCTCTCTCTCTCTCTCGGCATTACTTGTCGGGACAATTTTAATTAAAGTTCCAGGCATATTTTATTACTTTAATGACAGATGTTCGCCGACGTATGACGTGCGAGAAAATGGCTATTTTATTTTTTTGTAGCAGTACTTTCGACGACGGTAATAATTGTTAAAGCTGATGGAAAATAAAAGTTTTTGGTTAAATTCGCTTCGCAAATTTGTAGATGATAGAAGAAAAAAAAGAGAAACTTCTTTTCTTACTTACTTAACAATCGCTTAGCGGAAATTAAATTTATAACTTTAAAAAGATTGAGCTTAATGCTCTTTAATAACTTTAATGCCGACACCGTGATCAAAAGTTGTATCCGTAATTTTACTTATTAACTGTAATATGTACTTCTCCTTTCTTTCCTAATCGTTTTGTGGAGTAAAATGGAATCTTAACGGTCAGGAATAATGGTTGGGGCGTTGTTGTGAACGATTTCACAAAATATCAGTAGTAATATCAATGTTTAGCCAGAAGTGGTTATTCGTGATTTCGTAAATGAAATATTTCTTGATGGTGCTTTGAGCTGAAATAGCTTCCGTTAAATTAAATTCCTAGAATGTCCTTTACGTCGATTGGTCAATTAAGACGAACCGGTTAAAAAAATATGCTTCAATTAAATAAATTTAAATTTCAAACAAACTTAATATATTTTTTGATATGCAATTAGGTTGGCTGAAGATTGAAGATTAGCCGCGTAATTTGCTAAAGGTATTATTACAGTAACTGCGCAGTAAAGCACTACTTACTAGCCTTGCAATTTACGACTTTGTAATGCTATTCGTCGCATAAAACGGCCGGTTACAAAGTGGAGCAGGAGAGACTACGCGTTTTCATCCTAGTCACGCATATTTTAATAATCCAGCTTTTTATATTACCATTGACGATCATAAATCTCGCAGGGTTTTACGCCTTGTGCTTAGGCAAATCAAACGTATACAAAAGCCAATGGGCCTACATAAAAAAAAGGGGGCGAAAAGAATAAACATTGAAATTGCCGAGTAAAAAGAGTGCCCCATAAAAATAGTCATGCATTTCATTACACCGTCGACTTTCACCTTTTACACCAGTTTTTCCATGACTACGCAGCTTCTCGGTCCCTTCCCCGGCAGCCAGTAATGCCATCCTGAAAAATAGGATAGTCGCGCAGCTTTAGGCTCGGCGTGACGTCTTCGACGGCGTTGCCTCGTAAAGCACACGCCCTCGAATCGGCGCAATAATCCCCGGTGCTTGTATAAGCGCGGCAGAGGCGCGGGAAGAAAGCTAAGCCGCGTTCGGGGGGAGAGCCGCTAATCCCCCGCTGTTTAATGGCCTTGTAAAGCTTTGTTTCGCGGCCCAGCCTCGAAAGCTCGTAAGTTCAGATAGATTTTTAATCCGCGTCGAACAGCCAACGACGGATGCCGAATGCAGATCTCTCTTTTTCTCACTTCGGAGATAGAGAGCCGCCCAGCTCTGAAATAATCGCCCTCTCTTCGCGCGGACGTCGAGCCTCAATTTCCGACCCCGGCTACTGAAGGCTTACCGCTTCTCGCCGTTTTTTTTGCCTTTAACGCGCGAAAAATATCGCCCCTCACCCTTTTGCCGTTGTAGATCCCCGAGAGCCGCGCGAGAAATTCATTTTTAGGTCTTTGTATCGCTTGAATGGGACTTGATAAATAAGACCGTTTATCTTTTCAATAGAGGAGGGGGATATCGAGTTGGATTTTATCTTCCCCCTGAAGAGCTTAAATTTGAATGAGCGAACGTCGGGAATTTTAAATGAAGGATTTATAATGATAAATAATGGAATAAGAGAGGAAAAAAGCGGTACATTCCCTTTAAAACGATATCACATGCCGGTCTTTGCGCTACGAGAATCATTACGTCAAACACGTTGAACGGTATAGGACAGCACAGCTTTTGACGTATTGGCTTACAATAAAATAATTTAACGAGAGCCCACTTTCCGGGCTCGATTTCGAAATATCCACTTACGCTTAATCGAATATAGCGCGAAAAAACGCGACGCTCGCTATGGAAGGGAGAGAGGAAGGAAGAGCCGGCTGCTCTCACTTGACGTCGCGCAAAAGCGAGAGAAAGAGAGAGGAAGCGACAGGCGATTCCCCTCTCGATGCGCGACGTTTATCGGATACCGCTGTCATTTGCAGGTAGAGGAAATATCGCGTTGGCAAACTATTTTTCCGTCGATACCATATCGATGAATCCGCCTCTCTCTCTCCTGCTCCAACTGGAATTCCACCTTATCCTCCGGCTCTCGTTGCGTTGAGGGGGCAATTCGAGAACGATATCCGCGCCCGGCCGAAAATTAGAGCCTCACGCGAGAGATTCTCCCCCGTATCGATCGCTTTATCTTCCTCGTTTTTTTCCCCCTCCTCTCGCAATCAATTCCGATTCAATTCGGGCATCGCGTGAGATCCGTGAATTTTTACAGATTCGACGAGCAAAAGGATTCGCTTGATTTTTCGAGAAAGAGGTTATATGCATTGAATTTCCCTCTCTCCTTAGCTCGGACAAAAGAGATACGAGAGGAAATGGATGAACTGGAGAGGGGGACTAAAGTAGTCGAGGAAGAATATCGTTGAAGTAGGAGGTGTACGTGGAAATCGGCCGAGGCATTTGTCGCAGAGAGTGGAATCCAGGAAAGCTTGGCCGCGTTCCGTAGCGTTTTACCAGTCGAGAGCGACGGTTAGAAGGGTCCTCGCGGCTGGTGGGGGGAGGAGAGGCCGTTAATCATGAAAAGACAACACCCAGAGCTCGAGATAAATGGAGCATGATGTTCGAGGCGATCGAGAAAAGCGAGTCCGAGCGAGAGAGAGGTTTTTTAATTCGGAGACGCGACGGCGGGGGGGGCTGACGAATGTCCGAGCGACGGAAAATGTGCTCGGAGGAGATTCGTTTCCCCCACCGCCGCCGGAGCTTCATAACTTCTCTCGGATCCACTTCTCTCTCTCTCGACGCGCCTGCAGCGGCACTCGCTTTTCTCGGATTCCACTCTATCTCTTCTCTCGAGAGCGCTCTTCTCTCTCTCTTCTCTACTGCGGCCTTGTACAGCAAGGCTCCATCGCTTGTACGAGGTGAGAAACGCTGCTGGAGGAAAATTTATCGCGAGCCCCCGGCCAGAGCGAGGGATTTCGATAACCCACTGGGGGGATTGCTGCTGCTGCTAGTGCTGATTTTTAAGCGTTGATTACTTCCACCGCCGATACAGTATTCCCTCCCCTGCTTCTTCTTTTTTTTCATCTTTTTCTATCACTTCGTTCCGTTAATAAACTAAACCTTTTTTGAAATAGGCACTGTGTAGGCCTTGTCTGTAAATTTTGCCACATCGACAGTTTTCAAGCTGTAAAAAGAAGAAAAAAATAGTATAAACAGACGCCGAGGAAAGAAAGGTTGAAGCCCGTTGAAACTCGCCAGAAGAAAGGGCTCGTTGGCACTCTCTAGTGCGCAACACAGTCTACGGCAACCGAGAGAAATCACCAGAGGGCTCTCTACCGTCCCTTGCTTTCGTGGCGTGTGTCTCTCCTCCATGCGAAACACGTGCCGTCTCCCTCTTTCCACCTAGCCTCGTAAAATCGACGGAGAACGAGGCCTGCCGAGAGAGACGGCCCCGTGGAAAAGGGCCGAGAGAGAAGGCACGTCGGCCGTTTCCAAGTTCTTCTTTTCTTTTTTTTTCTTTTTGGCGCCGCTTCCTTTTTTTTTAACCAAGGCACCACGACCTGCTGCCGAGCCACAACTCATTCAAAGTGTTTGTCACGCGCTCGACTCGCCGCCACACGGGCCGCCACCCCACGACGATGTCCTCTCCGCGTGTGCTGCTGCTCGTCCCTCGATAAATTTCGCAATTTTATGGAGATTGCAGTCTCTAGTTTCGGCCCCCCCCCTGAATCTCTTCGACCTCCTCGCACCCTCTCTCTCTCTCTCTCTCTCTCTCTCTCTCTCTCTCTTTCTCTCTCTATGCTGCCGCTGCTGGCACTTCTGTCCCCTCTGTCTCTCTTCCGCCAAAACTAATATTCGGCGCAGCTCGCAATATATTTCAGCGCTCGCCGAATGATAATCTCTCCCGCTCTCTCTTTTCGAAATTAAAATTTATCGTTAATTTCTGCCAGAATTTTGAACGCGCCTACTCTGTAAATGAAGAAGATAAAAAAAATGAAGACTGTAACCCATAGAAAGTCCGTATGGTAGACGCGATAACCAAGAAGGGCTTAGTAAAAAGCAGACAAGGGCCAGTCCAAGGGCTTTGCTCGACCGCAGCGAAACACATAATTTTTTGTAATCACTGCTGCCAGCCGTCCCTCCCGAAAAAATGAAAGCTCACTCGCATGAACGAGTCCCTCGTTAAAAAAAAAGATAACAAAAAGTATGAAAAAAAAATCCGGGGTCCACGAGAGAGAGGCCAGGTCGTAATTACGAGTGTACGCGTACCACGTGATGGGAAGAGGGCGCGGTCCACAACAAAAAAAAACCGGCGAGGGGGTGAAAGGCTTTCGATAACGCGGCTGAGTGCGCGCCGCTTTTGGCGGAAAAAGACGAGCAGAGAGCGAGAGAGAGAAAGAATAAGCGGCAGGCCGGCCTATATACCGCGGCCCTCCAATAAACCGGCCGCTTTACGGGCGCTCGGACTATACGCTGGATGGAGGCTGTAGGGCTTTGAACTAGCTGCGCGCGCGCGAGAGCTTTGGTCTAGCGAAAAATTTTAAGCTCCGCACCGCGCGCGTGTCCATTACTTTTCCTCTCTCTCTCTCTTTCTCGGTAGTCTAGCTCACCCGGTATACGGATTCACGTAAAGCGCTGGCTGCGTGCACAAAGCCATGGACGCGCGCCACTTTTGCCGCTTCAATAGCAAAGAAAGCAAAACAAAAAGGCCCCACCCCCCGCCAAATTGGCCGCTTTTTTTGGCCGCGACCGCGTTAAGCCGTTAACTTTGAAAGCTAGCCCGATAAATATATTTAGTGTCGATATGAGCCCGTCGGATGAATCTTCGCTTTCTTCTTCCCTTTTCAGCTCGATCGCTCAATATTTGCCACTGCTTCGAACGTTCCGATTGCTCGCGCCTATAGTATACGTTTTCGATGTGTGTACACACAGAGTCAGTATGTTTGTTCGCTACAGCATATCGATTATCGTTTAATTTGTCCAAATTTATTGCCCGATTGTGCTAAATAATCAAAATAATAAAGTCCGAGCGTATCACCGGAACCAAAGAAAACAAAAAAACAAGACTGACTGACTCGTCGTCGCGTGATGGAAAACAAAGGGGAACGGGAGGAAAAAGTCTATTCATTCCGGGAGAACGACATGACCCTGAAGTTTGGAACGTTCTTAATGAACGAATTTTCAAACGTAAAAAAAATCGTAATAAGCGTCGTACTTGTTTGGAAATGCCTAAATAAAGTAGAAAATACAAAAAAAGTAAATATATATAAATATTATTATAAACAATTGACAATTATCGATAAATTTCGTTAAAAAATCATGTAATTCTTAAAGTACAGACATTCCACAACTTTTTATTGCAGAATCTGTTTTAGTACTATAAAATACAATACTCTGTGCAATTTCAAGTCGATCCATTCACCGGAACA